>NKCK01000029.1:0-254875 GCA_003946995.1 Fusarium oligoseptatum
AATATAAATCTTTAAATAGTTTAGATAGTTATTTCTAATATTTTTATTATATTTTATTTAGCGAGACTTTTTATATTTTAAAACTAGAGATAGTTGACTTTTTATATCTTAAGTTTTTTTACAACCGCGCGGTAGCCTGCTAAAAGGCCCATTTCTCTACGTGTTTAACATCCTATCCCCATTAGCTAGAGCATGGTCTATTAACTTAAGGCTATTTAATGTTAGTAGTTAGCGGTGATATGAGTGTTTGGTATGTTCTTCTTCACCTTTTCATCTTAGTCTTCCCGTTGCCAATGTAAACTTAACTGTCGCTCGCACTGCCTCTAGGTAAGGTGTCCATTTGGGCCCGTCCGACGCCGACTTTCCACCCAAAAAGAAGGAGAGGTTTCCCATCATACTTTGTCCAGCTTGTTGCCTGGTAGGGACCAGTCGCCCACTCTGTGGGGTAGTCTCTGTTGCTGGCGTAGCTACGCCCCATGATGGCGGAGAACCGTAATTGACGTTAGGAGGGCGTGGAAGTAGGCAATACGTAGACCGCGATTTAGGCGTATAATCCTTTACCCGGCTTGGGCTCTATGTTCTTAACTACTCCTTCAGAGTTCCCGAGTTACCTCTACTTGGTGATGTGTTAGACCGTTGTGGCTCGCTTTCATCTTGGCACAAATGAGTCATCAATGTGCTCAAAGTGAGGCATTTAACCTTGATGGTTATGAGGCCGTCTCTACTACGTAGGCAGTTAATTCTTTTTTTTTTTTTTTTTTTTTTTGAAGTCAGCTCTTTGTTCATCTGTATTCTTGACCAATCCATAAACATGCCACAGAAATCCGCACCTACGGCCATTGGCCACTTTGACTCAACGGCCGCTCAGTATGAAGCCTCTACAGGTGGATGCACTCGAGAACTAGCTTGGTTGCTTCTCGACATTCCACAGCTGGAAAGCATCTACCAACCCAGTGCGATCGTCCTTGATAATGCATGCGGAACTGGCATCGTGGCCGAGGAAATCGTCCTGCGTGCTCGTCGAACAAACGCAAATGCGCCCAAGCTTTACGCTGTCGATCCTGCCCCCAACATGGTCGAGATATCTCGCAAGAAGCTCGATACCCTGGGAGCTTCTGAAACGTCAACCACTGCCATCATGCCTGGTGAGAAGCTGGAGTTCCAGGATGAGATGTTTACCCACAGCATCACAAACCTGGGCATCCTCTTCTACACAGATGGAGACGCGGGGGCCAAGGAGATATATCGGACTCTGAAGCCTGGTGGTGTTGCGGTTGTTACCTCTTGGTCTGCCTTAGGCTATCTGGAGGTTATCCATCCAGCTCAAAGTATTGTACGACCAGATAATCCACCGTTCAAGCTACCCATTCCAGAGAAGTGGTTTGATTCGGCTTATGTTGAAAAGTGTCTGAGAGACGGCGGGTTTGCAAATATCACTGTCTCTGAGAAGATTGTTCATTATGGTGCATCATCTGCAGAGGGTGTGATGGACTTGATCCTGAACTCGTTCAAGGTGCTTTGGAAGGACTGGTCGGAAGAGGATCAGAACAACTTTCGTCGAGCAGTTCGTGAGAAGATCGACGAGGTATCGTCTTCATATACTATGAATGACGGAAGTCAGGGCGTGGGCGTTCCCATGACGGCTATTGTTGCGGTCTGCCAGAAGTGACAACAGTGAAAGGGAAAAGCAGTGAAACGGGTAAGAACTTTGACTAGGTGAAAATAATCACTATATTATATCAGCACACTTCATTTAGAATATTACGTCTAAAAGCCAAATGCTCTTCCATCGTTCGACGCCTCAATACACCATTACCAGGCACCATTTTGCGATATAAGGGTCCATGTTCCTGTCAGATAGTCATCTTAATTGGCTCTTTGATGGTAGGTAAGATATAGTAAAGTCAAAATCTGCGTTGCTCTAGCCTAATAGCTACGGGCTGCCCCGTTCCACCGCCATCCTCACGAACTTCAATTCGGAGACATTACCATTCCCATTCCAGGCCCTTTACCCCAGGCTTTGGTGGCCTTGGAACTATAGAATCCTTGGTCGCTCTGGGAGGCCTTTCCATGTCCTTTCCGACTGCCATGTCGTCCAAGTTCCTGACATACTCCTCCTCCATCGATCTTCTGGATCAGTTACCTCATCAAGGCCCGGGGTTCAAATATAACAAAGAACTCATTTCTCCTCCTCCATCGATTCGACCTTAGTCTTCTCCACTTTAGCACTCTTCTTCTTCTTTGGCTCCGTCGTAGGCTTCTCCTCCTCATCCGTCTCAGTCTCCTTCGACTTTGTCCCGACTTCGTCTCTGATAGCGATCGGGCCATCTGCAGTGCTCATGCGCAGTGCACCAGCTGCGACCAGCGCCGACACAACACAAACACGCGGTTCGTAGGCCGCTTCGACGAAAACCGTATCGGGAGCGTCACGGTAGGCCCAGAGGGTTGATGCGAAGATCGTGGTGAGGACCGACTTGAGCTTCCCCTTGTCGATGATGGAATCTTGCTCGAATTGGATGGCAAACGGGAGAGTCGACTCCATGGTGAGCTTTGGTAGAGAACGTTGCTTTTGTGTAGAGGTTTTCTTTATGTAGGTGGGTGTGAGTGGATTGTTGTGGATGAAGTTGTATACTGGAGAGAGTGAAGTGGTCGCCAGAATTTATACCCAAATCTTGCCCTTAATCACTGGCATGAGAGATACAGATGGGGTCTTCAGACCTTTAAACAGAACAGAGTGAATCGAGGATGTATTTCAAAGACGCGCCATATTATAGTATTGTTTTTTTAATCTCATGATGTCTCCGTCGTACGCAAGCACACTGATAAACACATGGCAACATTAAAGCTTAATCCTGGAAAAACGCCCCCCCTAACGCATCATATCATGCCTCTGTCTCACGGACAATCTGACTCTATGTCACATATCACTCACTACCTTAATGACAGTTGTGCTTGATCATCATAGCCCCTTTCATCTCTCCATGACAGCGATTCGAACCTAGGTACTTGATCATGCGTCCTCTCCCGTCACATCTCTTCCGGTGATGAGTGTTTCACTTGAGCAGGCTTCCTTTCAGTATCTGTATATGCGACTACTCACTGCTTCTCCGAAGTGACGAAATCTGTTTAAGCAGTTGAATCACGCTGATGCGCCTCCAGTAACCCGATAACAGCTTGATCCGAGGAATTCCGTCTCAAATTTGCCAGCAACAAAGGCGACCATCCAGTCCTGCACTGAAATACTGGATTCGCTCCTTTGGCAAGTAGGATCCGAACAATGGATTGTAACCCAAGCTCTACCGCCCGCAAGAGTAGTGTCCTGTCTCCAGGGGTGGCACCATCTCTCTGCGGACCAATCTGAGAATAATAACGGCCACTACCAAAAAGTTTCGCTAGCGGATTCCAGAACGAAAGGTATTTGTCTAAATCAGATAGGTTTTCCGGGGCTTCAACTTTTTCCTTGGACATCCATGGGATCACTACCGTCCTGCGACCGTAAGGCGGCCTGGGAACGTAAGCGGACATCCATGGGTAATCCTCCAAGGCGAGAAAGCAAGGGCGATCAGAAAGGAGCCTCATCCTACTGTCGACTCCGTAGAAATCCACGTCATCGAATATAACGCGGCTAGCAATACTGGTGTGATGGAAGTAGTTCGGCAGTGCATACTCGCAGTTGATGTCTCCTGCTTCATCGAGTAGCATCTTGATGACTGTTTCTCGTTTGGCCTCCATTGCCCAGACTAACGGGGTAAGGCCATCTTTATCTTTCAGGTCGGCAACAGCTCC
The DNA here is from genome assembly GCA_003946995.1 of Fusarium oligoseptatum. NCBI lineage: Eukaryota > Fungi > Ascomycota > Sordariomycetes > Hypocreales > Nectriaceae > Fusarium > Fusarium oligoseptatum. The sequence continues at coordinate 3,787 of NKCK01000029.1, forward strand.
TCTCACCAAGAGCAGTCTCATAGTCGAGATATGCCCTCTAAATGCTGCCCAATGCAGCGGTGCTGCCCCAAAAAGGTCCCGGGAGTCGACCTCGGCCCCTGCCGTCAGTAGAACCTGAACTGTGGCGGTTCGACCTTGCTCGGCAGCATACAGCAGTGGCGTTCGATCAAGCTCATCCCTAGCATTGATGTCGGCTGGTTCTCCACAGCTCAAAAGGGTCTGTAGTGCTGCCTCCAATCCATAGTGTGCCAGTACATGCACTAAGGTGGCCTTGAGAGGTGGAATGCCAATTCCGCTACTTCCCCACGGGTGCATGTACAGAATCCACGAAATTTGGATCCATTGCTTCAGAATAGCCGTAGGCGGCCAGCTGAGGGGTCTGAGTCCTTCTTGATGTCTCTCCTGGCTTTCTTCAAGATGCACCATCCACCAATTGGTGGCATATCTCAGTAGGGCATAGGGAGACGTTAAATTCATTTGGTCCTTCTCTTTAAGCTTCCAGATGTCCCTCTCTTCTTCGTTTCGCAGTTGCGCGAACTCTTCCATGGCAAAATAGTGAATGCATGTCCTGTACAGTGTATAGTGTGCCACTTTGGTAGTCGAGAAAGACCGATCTCCAGAAGCTTCTTCCAGGGATTCCGGAGCCCGGTTATCAAAGAAGTCCTTGACTGACTGATGTATGAACTGGACAATTCGTGTCCTAGAAGAAGAAATGATCTCAACAAGGCCGTGGCTCAGCGTCTTGACTCTTCTTTCCATGACATCATTGCTTTCGATGTAGTCCGGAATGCTTTTGTAGTCTTGTAGTGAAGTTTGTGGTAATTCAGGGTTAATAACCATTGCCCACCTCAATTCATCCAACGATAAAGGCCATCTGGCACAACTGACCAGTTGCATCAACTTTAGGGATGCCGACGTCTTTTTCTATATCTCGGATCATATCGGCGTAAAGAGTGTTCAGGTCCCGAGGAAGTGTGTCAATGATGTTATTGACAAGCTGGTCAGCACTCCTAGGGTCATCTGCCAGGTCAAGGTCCAGAATCCTTTCGACAACGAGACGAGCCCAGATGAAGAGACCATTAGAGCGCTCCGTGATGAGATCCGGAAGGGTCAGTGTGGTGGGGATTTGGAAATCGGATAGCTGGGCTCGGACGTAGGTGAGAATATCCTGTCTGTTCTCATGCTCGGTGCATATTTCGAAACCACCCTCCCAGCTCTGGACGGGGTAGTGGCGACAGGTAAAAACAAATCTGAAGCTTTGAAAGGGTAGGTGGGCCGTGTAGCAGGTCCCTGAAATGTCGAATCACCGCTTTTGCATTCTCAGCTCCGCTCTCGTCTAGGGCGTCAACAAATATCCAGACTGGGCGGTTCCTCAAGACGTCGAGAATGGACCACTTGAATAACTCGCGCAGCTCATCAAGCTTCCAGGTCCAGTCTTCTCCTGGCCTTCCAATCCCATGCCGCCGTTGCTCGAAGGTGGTTACCAACTTGTCCAACTCCTTGGGCGTTTCAGAGAGAACTTGATGTAGAAGTGACCGGAAGAGGCCAAGCTGGTTCTTTTTGCAGGTCATTGCCGCGACCGTGAAAATAGAAGGACAATATCAGTGTGTTATTTGCCGCTTTGGTCGACTGGAGCTCGTGCAGCGCGTATCGTAGCAAGGTTGACTTTCCCGAGCCTGGTTTGCCCTTGATCCAGAGTAGGCCACGTTGAGAAGATTTCCAGCCTTTCCATTTATTGTGTCGAAGAAGCCATTCGCAGGTTCCTCCAGTAGAGATACGAATTGCATTGGATCGGTCATTCATCTCTGGGTATGCGAGAGACTTCAAGCAATCCCGCACGAGCGCCTGCCCAGCGTCGGACCTCCTTCGAACCACGTCAGTCTAGATCTTTACTGGTGGGTAGTCTCTACTATGAAGTGTGTGTTGACTTACGCATTGAAGATCTGATCTCCATGTATATGCTGATCCCGAAATACTTGATTCTGAACTGTTCCCGCCGAGATGCTTCCCGGCATCGGAGTCGAAGTCGAATCCATCCTTCTGTTGTAGGCTCAAACACGCCAGTGGGTGGGGATGATCATGGGAGTTTAGAGAAGTACGACAATGCGCTATTTTAATATTCAGCCTGGTTCTGGGCTTAGCCCTTGCTTGCTTCGCCTCGACGGGCATGCACCCAAGATTCAAGACACGTACTGTTAAACGCCCGCTGTGTGCCGTATCCAATAAGATTCGCAGTTTCATCACCAATGTGCAGTGTTTCTGGCTCAGCTGACCTGACCAAGGTCTCAGCTGGGTGGAGCGGTGGCTGGTTTAGAATGAGAGAATGTCGTCGCAGCTTGATCTGCTTTTTTCGGTTTCATTGCCCCCCCCCCCCCGACCTCTAGCTTCTTCCCTTCCACCTCGACTCTCAACAGTAAAGCAAAGCATTGACTCACAAAATGTCACAGCTTGGCCTGGAACAGCTTTCCTCCCCCGAGAACGCAGATCTTGAGTATGTCTCAGACTCCCCCTCACATTTGAGCTAGTGACCGACCAACTCGCCAGCATTGTGTTTGTCCACGGGCTCTTTGGTAACAGATTGAACACTTGGACCAAACATAGCGTTTTATGGCCAAAGCAGATCCTTAGCGAGGACCTCCCCAAGGCCCGCATCTTCACCTTTGGCTACGACGCCGATGTGACCAAGTTTAACCTTGATGAAGAAGTTACCAAGGGGACCATGGAATCTCACGCGGCTGATCTATGCGAAAGACTCGCTGGACTAAGAGCCAAGACCGAATCTGTGAGAATTTTCAACTCTGTCGTTACGGTGACAGTCACAACTAATACGCCATTTACAGTCAGATCGACCCTTGGTCTTTGTCGCACACAGCCTGGGAGGTTTAGTTTGTGCTCAGGTTAGTTGATCCACTCTACCTTTAATATCAGGCCTAATCTCATGATCCTTCAGATGGTTGTCAAGGGTGCTCTGGGAGATGGGACGGACAACACCTCCATAATCGCCAAACACACTCGTGGCATGGTCTTCCTGGGTACGCCATTTCACGGCTCTCCAGCGGCCCCTTGGGGTAAAGCAATTAGCACGATGGTCTCCATTATCCATGACACCGACTCGCAAAAGGTAAAGGATCTGAAGCAAAAGTCGGAGAAGTTGCAGATCCTGGCCGAGTCATTCGCCTCTGCGTTGCATCAGCGCATCAGAGACAAGAATGAAATTCGTGTAGCCTTTTTCAACGAGACGAAGAAGCTACACGGCGTCTTAGTGAGTTTATCAACCTCGACTATTGACCATTTCGGAGTTCATGACGGCTATATAGGTTGTTCCTGAACGGAACTCTTGGATACCTGGGTTCGGAGATCATGCGTCTATCAACGCAGATCACTCCACCATGTGTAAATTTGCTGACCAGGATAGCCCTGGATATCAGAGCGTCCTTGCTGCGATTCTTAAGGTCTCAGCTAAGGACGATAGTCGACCCGGTGAAGATGTACGTGTGCCTCCCTAAGCACCCGCCGTGTCTAACTTCAGTACAGCCTCATGGGACAGGAATTGTGAACAACAACTGGGGGGAGGTCAAGAACCAAGTGCTTGGAAATCAGACCATCCAAGGTGATATGAACTTTAACTGAGAAGGAAGTGCTGGAGCTCAGTCGTTGGAGAAGGAGTGTATGAGAAACTACTAGCCTTGGAGCTCTCTAACTAGGCAAGAAAGGCCACGGCCTAACATCACATCTAGAGCCCGTCTTATATAATAGATAGAATTATGCGTTTTGGGAATGGTCATCATTGGCTCTAATAACTATAAAGGTTGGCCATGCCCGTTTCCGACCCGCATTCCTGAGCAATCCAATACCCCTAGCCAGTATGATGTTATGTCGACATCCAAGCACTTACCAGTGCGTGAGAACCTGCTTCAGACCTTCCTCCCCCTTCTTCTTCACAGATGCTCTCATCATCAGAACCAAAGGCATCAAGCCAGTCATGTTTATAGATGTCTCGTTCGGCAACAGGAAAACCGCCTGTCCCCCGCACCCAGTTAAACACAGTGCGCGTGACGAGCTCAGAAAGGTCCTTTTCCAGATCCAGATGGCTGTAGTTAATGTGGCTAGGAAGGTGGTTGAGTGGCGCTGAAGGAGTAAGACCAGGGCGTATCGCGTCTTCGTCGTCGACATGCTGGACCTCTCGTCTCCCTCCAGTACAATTCCAAATAATTTTTGGAAAATCCTAACCCATGTTTGCCGGCACACATTGCATGCAGTCGAACTTCAATATCCAAATCCTCCATCGCGGTCATGCCTGGCGGTGGATAAGGATAAAGCGGTGGGAACTTGTTGTCGGAAAGACCCTGGGAGAGGTATGCTAACCGCCATTCATCCGCTCGAGCAATTGAGCTGTCATCAGAATGGACGCGGGAGACAGGCTCTTCAATTAAGGAAACAAGAGTTCCAGTCCAAGCAGCTTCATGGAGGTCGATTTCCTCAGTTCCCAGGAGTCCCCGAGGGCTCTTCAGGAGATTCTTGTGTGCTCCTATTATCATGGCCCCAAGCCATAAAAAGCTCAGATGCGGCCTTCGGAGGAAGAACATGCGCACAAGCACGTCGACATCCTGCGATCTTCGTCATCGGTTATCCCGACTTTAACTATGATAAAGAACACATTTCCAACACGTCATAGCATCATATCCCAGTGCTAATACAGTGGGTGGTCTAGGGGCAATGGAGCTTGGCCAAGTATTATCCTATGCGTGTATTTCTTTCTTCCTTGGTGCTGACTGAGTTAGCCAACTGGTGTAATAAGTTCACTCGTCTTATCAAGGTAAAAGAATGATTAGTATTGTCAGGAAATTATAAGCCAACTAAAGATGTCATAGATCTTTGGCATATGTAATTTGAATCAGCTCTTAGCTACTTGATCCATGCACATGTTCAATCCCTCTCAAGCCCCTGTACCCGACGCCCCTCTTCGCAACATACAGAAGGATGGCTGTCACCAAGCCAAAACCAGGGCTGATCTTGCAATTAAGCATCACCGAGGCAGCGGACACGGAAGTTACCCGTAGAAGTCTCAGAGTCAAGAGGAACCCAGATAGATCCAGAGTCACCACTGGGTTGGAACTTGCCCGCGTAGTAATCGAATAGGGGGAACCAGACGACAACACCAGACTGGTTGCCCTCGCACTCAATGGGGATCTCGATGCTCGTTCCGCTGGTAACTGAGTAGCTGGAAGACACCTCGAGACCAATCTCGGCTGTCATAACATCGAAGAGCGAGCCCCCAAGGCTGACCGAGGCCGTGATGCCGACAGTCTCGGTCTTGCTCTTGGAGGCAACCCATTTACCACCGTTGGGGAGACGATCAGTCATCTCAATCTGAGCCCCAGGTCTCTCGACGCTCTTTCGGCGGTTGGTAATCTCAAAGCTGTCATCATCCTGTTACGTCTGTCAGTGTTGATCCAGCTATGAACTGAGGTAGTGACTTACTCGAGCGTGCAAAGCATGTTTAGCTTTCTGCTCTTCCTCAATCTGCTTCACCTCCGCCTCATTCTCCTCAAGAGTCATGACCTCCTCTGTAGCACCAGATTTACCCGCAGCCGCCTTCATGGCAGCCATTTTCCAGTCCGTGTTAGCCCTAATGGCAACCTCTGTCCAAGGCTTGGGCTCAGCAGGAGACTCGTAACCGCCACCATCATCGGGCTCACAGTAGGAGATGATGGCGCTAGTGCGTCGTCCCCACTCCTTACTAGAGTCGCAAACTTCCTCGTCTTCGTTGTTGCAGAATGAGATGCGGCAGTTGCCCTCGCGGAAGATGCGACAGGCGCGTTGATTGACGCAGACGTCACGTTCGTCGCCGTTGCCGAAGTAGACATTGCCGTCAATGATGCTTCGACCTTGACGCGAGTTAGTATTCATAGTAAGTAGTTCAAGAATACGGTGTCGTACAGTCTTTATAGGACGGCTGAATCAGTCCGTCACATTCAATGCCGGGCTTTGGGCGAGTTCCATCAAACTCGCCGTCAGATTGGGGCATTGGAGACCCCGAGACGAGACCATGAGTCATGGCGAGGAAGGCGAGGGAGGTCTTGGAGAAAAACATAATGAATGATTAGTCTTTCTGTCGGGAAAGAAAGGGGATAGGAGGTGCTAGTGAGTCGCTGTTTCGTTGAGATGGTTCTAAGCGCCGAAGGTGTTTTTCTGCTTGTTTGTTGAACGAAAGCCCTTTTCACGGAAACTGAACCTTCTTTATACTTGATAGAGATCACCCCTAAATGCCCTTGATCGCATTGTTTCTCCCAAATCGTCCCATTACCTCGTCCTCATCTGTTTCAACCGTCATCCGCCACAGACGTCAAAGAGACATCCTGAGATCCTCGATTCCTTGCCTTCCGGAGGATGGGGATGCATTCACGAGTATAGCCCATCATGACGATCTTGTTGGTCGTTGTTCGGATGGTCGGGGACTCGGGCAAACCGGATGCCAAGGTGTGAGATATTCCTTTAGAATCCATTGTAGACAGAATCTCGAGAATCTTTTGCGAGAATGCCGCTTGGCGAGTCCGTCTAGAATATCTGATAGGGCAACGACACAAAATGTCTCCGCAAGTTGGAACGATACTACCTCGTTAAACTGAGACATGCGACTCGGCTGTGAAGGGGAGCAGCAATGCGAGGGAAGAGGGATTTGAGGCAGCCAAGACCCTGTGCTGACTTGTTTCGAGTAAAAACTTGATGTTTTCTGGGTATTTTCAAAGGTTCTCGGGCAGTCTTGAGAGTCGCTTCCCGAAACTGAAGAAACTCGCGATGATCCGATGATTTCGATGGCCTGCATCGAGTGTCAGCCCAACGCCGCAGCACGTGGGTTAGCAGGAACGTGACAAGCTGACCTCCAAGATCATTTGTTGTCCCTTTTCTTAATCTCTCACTTCTAATATGATGTCATGGGTTACTGGATTTGAAAGGTCCTATGCGGCGAGGTGTGCTAAAGGGGAATATTCATCGCCGATTCTTCTTCTTTGAGAAGTAAGCGGCAGGCAACTGAGACAAGAGAGGGAATAAACATGACACTTGTCACGAATCATTGTACACATCATAGTCACGGGGAATTAAGTGATCGGCACAAGCATTCTCGGGGACTTATCAACGCTATCTAGGTTTCCAGAAGGATGCTAATCCAACGCCTCAAACAGAACTAGGCGATAGTCACTCCTAGAGAACGTGTGCGCATTAAGAAATAAAAAGACTATGAAACACAGAATTAAGCTATTTGTTTTAAGTTCCGACATTCCTACTCGGTCACAAACAGCCTCCATGTCGTCAGCCAAGATAACCCAGCCACAGATGATCCGTCTTTGAGAACCCTGATGGCCAGTTCCAAGACATCACAGTGGGACGATCACCAACATGCATTTCATGCGAGGATTGGGCTCTTCCATTGAAATGACGGAGATGCCTATGCCAAGAGCAAACAGGAGCTATGTTTGTAGGATCATCGCTGTTTGGATGAGTTGGGAGAAATTGTTAGTCGCGAGGGAGGCTGGGGCCCTACATAAGCTGAATCAGAAGAGAGAGACTGTACCTTCATCCTTCAACGCAATCCCATTTTCCCCCTAAACATTTCTGCAGTCATGATTCTCTCACAGCGCTTCCTTCTAGCCGTGACAGCATCTGTTTCCATGGTGTTGCCTGCTACAGCTCAATGTCCTGCTCCCATTGAGAAAATCAACGCCGGCAATGTCACATTTAATGCGACTGGAGATACCTCAGTGGCATTTATCAACAAAGATCCTTGGCATCTTTCCTTGACCATCGAAGATTCCCGTCGAGAAAACACACGTTACGGCTCAGAATGGAATACGCTGCAAGACTTGGGTGTCTTTCTTAGCGTGCCGGAGTCCTTCATTGGCACAAGGGATGGCAATCGGACTCAAGTCTGCACGTACCGAATGGAAGGCCAGAATGCGACATCTGACGCTGAAGACAACAGCGCAAAGCTGTCTTGTAACGGTATACTGAGTGAAGATTGCCAGAACGCGTTGCGAAGTGTGTCAGCCCCAAAGGATGGGGAATGCCCGTCAGCGCCATCAAACGTGGCTGAGGCCTGTGCAGAGTCGATCAACATCTGGACCTGTAAGTTGTCTCCTCTTCGTTGCCATCGGTTGAGTATATACTAAATCATCACCTACTAGCCGTTCCTCTCAACTTTTCAACTTCCAACTGCTCAATTGATGAGCTTCCAGGAGTAACTCTACCCAACGACTACGAGACATTTCAGCTTTCAGGAGGCGGTCTTGTCCCTCCCGATACCAACAAGGACTCATTCGAAGTTTATGACCTGCGTGTTCAACAACCCATTCCGATCCTTCTGTCAGTGCGACTTCCTGACGGCAAGTCGGCTGCTGAAGTCATATGTCTGGCTCCAAGCAACATCACGCAGAGCAGTCGTAAGCCGGAGGCCGAGTTTCCGCCTAATGCTGCTGATAGCTTGGATTCGCGAAGGGCTTTCATGTTTGCAGCGGCAGTCATATGTGTTGTGGGACTGGTTCTGGCGCCTTGATAGAGACCAAATGATGATAGTCGTTTCTTGTAAAACTCTTCAGTCATGGTTGTTTCCAATGAGCTCCTCGGGTTTGGTTTGGGCCTTCCTACATCTTTTACATCATATCTTTCTCTTCAAAGTTCAAGGGCATAGGCTTTTGTAGTATCATAAGAGGGTTCCTGAAAGGTCAGCACAATGCGAATTCCGTTCCGCTATTATAGATGCCGTGGCGGCCTTGTTCCGCCAATGAGGTCCTGAACAAGAGTCAAAGTCGATGTTTCATCTGTCCAAATGTTGCCAAGCTCTTATAGGAAGGTCAATCCACTAGCAGCTAACCCCAGCCGCTGTCAACAAGGATCCGCGAGAGCCTCAATGGTCCGTCCATGATACTAACGTTACACGAGGAAGATCATATCCACATAAAGACAAGATTCCTTGCAACGTTGATTGCAGAGATTGACGTGCAACCAAGGATTGTGGTTCGTATTGCAAATCGATTCCCAACCGACTGGTTCCTTTGTATTAAAATGCCGTCATTGCCGGATACCGGTCTACTATGTCAAACCCATTTTAGCCTATTGGACCGGGTCGGAACTTCTGTAGACTTCGACATGCCCCAGTTATATTGCGCCATTTGCCTCTTCAACCAGCGTCGTATCTTGATGTCGATATCGCGTGTTAGTTTGCCTCTAAGCAGAAGTTCCTCATCATATTAATCGGGAAGGCTACGATTAGCTCAAGATCCTTCAAAGCACGTTGGTCGTGGATGTTCATTCTTCGGGGCATGTGCCGTTCGTTTGGTTCGTGGGTCACGCCATTTTGATCACGAACTCAATGGTTGTACAAGTTCGGCCCTTTCATGGGTCCAATGTTTGACATGTTAGAAGCAAAGCTAGATCTGTCGATCGTACAAATAGAGTTACCTCGTCCCATTTGCGCCGTTTTGCATTTTCTAGATCTAGAGCTGTAAACTACACAGCCCATTGAATCCCATGCCTTTCTGAACGATCATATACCTACCTTGACAAACAGGTAACCATGTCGAACAACATCAGCCCAGATGGGGGCATAAAGCCCACTGCTATTGCAACCACGAAGGGCGCCTACGCGCCCGAAGAACCGTCCTCTCCAGACATTTCCTCCAAGGATGACCAGGATCACCATGTCCATCAACTCCACGAGGAACACGATGAAGATACAGTTTATGTAAAAGGACATCCTGTCATTCGAAATGGTATTGCTTTGTATAGTACCCTCACTTGAGCTTGCCGCTGACATGCATGAATAGGCATGGATGTATCCAAATTCTTGATTTCGGACCGTGATGATGGGGATCCCGCCTTGACCTTTCGAGCGATTGTCCTGGGTTCCCTCTTCACAGCCCTTTCTAGCGTCATTACGATGCTCTACGTTTTTAAACCAACTCAAATGCAGGTTTCTGCAGTCTTTCTACAGCGTGCGTTGTCTCTCATCTTGCACCTCCTCGCAGTCTAACACGGATATCCCCGTAGTCCTCGTTTATATCTTCGGTCAAGCCTGGGCCCTTGGCACTCCTCGCCCCGATCGATTCAAATCGCCATTGATCCAACGCATCCTTCGATTCCTCAACTTTGGCCAGCCCTTCAAAATCAAGGAACATGTCGTTGCCGCTCTAATCGCCTCATCCGGAAACAATGGCCTGTCTGGAGTCGAGGTCTACGGCGTTGAACGACTATTCTACAATCGCAGTGTCACTGCCCTTACCGCAGTTCTCGCAACTTTTTCTATCTCCCTCTGTGGATTTGTCTTAGCAGGAGTACTGCGCCCTTTAATTGTCTATCCTGCCGAGATGGTATACTGGTCTACGCTTCCGCAGGTGGTTCTGTATCAGAACCTTCACTTCGATCAAAAGGCCAACAGAGACCGTCTCATCAAGTTCGGCTGGGCTCTCGGCATCGCCGCCGTTTGGGAAATCTTCCCGGCCTATGTAATGCCCTGGCTTGGCGGCATCTCTGTCTTTTGCCTTGCATCTATGAAAGCACCCGAACACACGCGCACCATCTTCTCCACAATCTTTGGAGGAGCTTCTGGTAACGAAGGCGTAGGTCTTTTTAACATCTCGCTAGATTGGCAGTACATCCAAAGTCAGTTCCTCTCGCTCCCTCTCAAGCAGCAGCTCAACACTTGGATTGGGTATTTCTTCTGGTACATTGCAATGCTTGCTCTGTACTACGGGAATGCCTGGAACGCAAAGAAATTCCCCTTCATGTCGACATCTCTATTCCACGAAAACGGTACCAGATTCGATAGTACATCTATTCTCAATAATCACGGCACCATCGACTTTGACAAACTCGAGCAGATTGGTCTGCCTTATATGACGTCAAGCACGGTCTGGGGCTACTTCACAATGAACTTGGCAATCGGCGCCCTGATTACGCACGTCATCCTCTTTTATGGCAAGGACATGCTTCTAGCATGGAAACAGGCCCGCAGCAGGACTCAGCCTGATCCTCATTACCAAGGCATGCTCAAGTACAAGGAAGTTCCTATGTGGTGGTATATCACACTCTTTGTTCTTTGCTTCATCGCTGGAATTGTGGTCACCACTAAAGGCGAGACCACTCTTCCGGCTTGGGGATTCGTTGTTGCTCTTCTTCTGGGAGGTTTCATTGCTCCTTTTTCTTGCATCCTCTACGGACTGTACGGGACAGGAGTTGGAACCAACGCACTATCAAAGATGATAGGCGGTGTTGTCCATCCTGGCAGGCCTCTGGCAAACCTGTACTTTGCCAGCTGGTCTCACCAAGTCATTCTCTTGGCTGTCAACCTTTCCAACTGGCTCAAGGTTGGACAGTACACCAAAGTCCCTCACAGAGTCATGTTTGCCACGCAAGTCTACGGAACTCTTCTAGGCGCAGCGCTCAACTACGTCGTCATGACCACCATTGTCAGCAACCAGAAGGAGATCCTCCTAGACCCAGTTGGCAATAACGTCTGGAGTGGCTCCACTATGCAGAGTCTCAACTCTCAGGCTGTCACATGGGCAATGGCGAAGCAGGTCTATGGCGAGAATGGGCGTTATCTTATCGTTCCTCTCGGTCTGGTTATTGGTCTCGCACTGCCCTTTGCGCATTGGGGGGTCATCAAGGTGTTCCCTCGGGTGAAAGACTGGCCAATCAACACTGCGATCATCGCTTCCTACTCTGGCGCCACAACCTACTTTGGTATCACCTCCTGGATCTGGTCATCCATCGCAGTGGGTATCTTCTCACAGGTCTATCTCAGACGTCGACTTCCCAACATTTACAACAAGTATAACTATCTCATCGGTGCGGCTTTGGATGGAGGATCTCAGATTGTCATCTTTATTCTGTCATTTGCTGTCTTTGGTGCAAGTGGAAAGGAGACCCCATTTCCAACTTGGTGGGGAAGACCAGATGGAAACCCAGACCACTGTCTGTAGATGAGCAGGTTTCTGGCTAAGAGTCAGCAGACACAGTAGACGTTGAACGTGCGAGCATAACGATTTATGGATGATAGGATATGTCGATGTCGGGGGTTGACAAATCCATATGCGGCTTGTTGGGGCACCTGAAGGGCAACAGGGTCAAAGTCTAATCGATTCGTATGCTATATATCCCTCACAACGAAGAATGAAATCTTCAACTACAGAAGGTGGCATTAATATACGTGTCATAGGTGAAAGGATGCTCACTCAACCTTGACAACCAGGATGTGACTGACCAGACTGGAAGGCGCCGCATAGTCGAGTCAGCCGCCGAGTTGTGTGTAACGGCTTATCTAAATGATTGGCTACTATTGACAAGGGGTTGCACAGGGTTAAAGCACCTATTCATACAGTGCTTTTTATGAAGGTGAACACAGACCAGACAAGCTTATTCCTTGCATATAGACTGCCATCTCGTTGATTGGGATATCGCCTCTACGGTACAATTTCTTGCCGTCCTAGGCTTTCTTTGCAAGTTTTGTTGGCCCCGTGACCAACCTGGCTGCAAAAGGAATAGGCCATGCAAAGCTATCTATAGGATCCTCTGTTACCTCGCCCGAAGTTATCAGATCAACAATCGCAACGCCGATGTAGCCTCCAATGGCAGTGAGAACATGCCACCTACTTCCAGTTAGCCACGGACAAAAGAGCACAAATGAACTAGGCTAGAGCATACCATCCGTGCAGTTCCAGGAGAAAGGCAACGGGTATGCCAATCGAGCGTCTCGCGTCAATCAGGTGATGGCATGCCCAGTCGTCTATAAGCCAGACAATGTAGCCAAGAAGGAAGAAGCCTATGCCAGAGTCAGTCGAATCCCTTGGCTTCTCAGCAGACAGAGTAAGTTACCGCCTCCAAGGAGAGCAACATTCCGAACTGCCCTCCTGATTTCTGGGTCTGGGACTTGCTGAGGAATCAACTTGAGATTGTGAGTAGCAATGATGTAGACGCCCATGCCAAAAGTTGAGGCATGTAACAAGAATTCATCCATGACCATGTGGGTTACCATTACGATGGTGAACAGTGAGCCAAGGATTATTCCTATCCACTTTGTCCGCTGTGGGCTTGCTTTGAAGGTGAGGAGGCGATATATGAGCGGCGTCGTTAGGAGATGCATCGACAGCTCATCGGCTACCAGAGAGTCAGAAGGGATGACAACCACGGGGATTGAACTCAACATACACATCTGAGTGTGGTATTTCATCGTCATATGGTATCCAGCTGAGCAGATGCCCACGCCGATTAGACCACAGTATGAAATCCATCGTGGTACCGTAGCGGAATTTGAAGATCGGGACAAGCCATAGATGCCGTAGGCGACTACACGGTGTGAGCGAGTTGTATACGGAGTTCGGATGGGGCCGACAGACCGAAGGTGAGACTACTCAGGGTGTTTACGAATTCAGCGATGTATCGTGTCACGATATAATCCTGGATGGTTGAGATGCCATGTTAGAGCTCTATCTTGATGATGAATTGGGTGAATGCCTGGATCAAGTACCTCCTCGCAGAAGCTGTAGACACAGGTTAGCAAAGCCACAATCTAAGTGGATGTAAGTACCTACTTTAGATATGAAGTCTGAGGACCCCAAAATGGTGTCGCCATGGCCGTCTCAACTCCCGAAGAACCCGTCGCGATGAGTTTGTTTTTGTCACTTTTTTCCCCCAAGGGCTACGTAAACCATTTTATACGCGTGCCCCGGACCAGCCGGCAAGGGCACCAAAGACACAATTATGACGTTGGGCGGTGGCTTGCAGCAGAAAATCTGCAAGACCTCGGGATAGATGGACCAATGAGAGACTAGGGAATTAGACACATATCTCACAGTCTGTAAGAAAAAAGTGCCGAGTGTTCCGGTGCATAGATTGTCTGCGGTATTTTGACCGAGTTTCTTATTTACGACGTGTCCTTTATTGGATTACACAATTCTTAGAGATGGAGTTTTATCTCGATGAGTCTACTTGCTTGTTGTCAAGTTGGAATTGTTGACCTCTCATAAATCTCATCGTTATCTTCCCCGGAAAACTATTCCCAGGGTTTGTCCAATTGAGAGAAGTGCCAAGAGTCTAGACGCGTTGCATCCTTGCACATTCACGTGAAACCGAGTTGTGGGTTTGTGTATTACTAATGCTATGCAATCTGTGCAAGGGCAGATAAGGTTGCATTAAAAACTCAAGGTTCTCCAGGGTAAATGTCAACTTTAACAACTTCAACCTGTAGAGTTGATCGAGACGGGTTATACAGGGGACATTTAGGGAATTAGGTACGAACATCTTTCCAAGTGGTCATTTCATTTCTCTCTGATAATGAATGGATAAACTTAGTGCCACTCGCTGGCACCTCGTTGTGTGCGAATTAGACAAGTGGGCAAATCTCAGTGTGCAAGTGATGCTAGATGTTCAAGCAAAACAATACTCATAACAACTCGACATTAACCCGAAAGCTCTCCTAGAAGCGCAGTTCCTTATATCCATTTGCTCCACTCATATAAAAAAGAGAAGTATAACCCACGCGTTCATACATGGCCCCCTTCGCGCGAAGCAAAATACCCTTCTGAACCCTTCCTAAGAGAACGATGAGGATGTAAAGATCCTCTTGAGCAGTCGGTTCCAAACCCAACGTATCATAAGTGTAGTAGGCGTTGAATTGTACCCCTGAGACCTCAAAATCGTACGAAGGGTAATCCCCTTGATGATACTGGCCAGGCTTAAACTTGAGAAGCGGGGCATTAACCCGAAGCATCCTCTTCTCAGGCTGTTGAAAGTCAAGAGGATCCTGAACAGCTGGGAACCCTCCAAACGCAGCACATTCAACCCAGGGTTTGGACGTATCAGTGATGATGACGCCCAGGTCAGATTGGCATGATGCCCACGACCAACTGGGGAAGTAATCCAACTTCTTCCGGGCATCGTTCTCGGGATCAGCTTCCCACATGATTCCCCAGGAGATGTGGCTACTGAACACACCACCAAAGTACTCGCCTCCGTGTATAGACGCAAGTTGGCTCCCAAGTCCGTGGACAGCAACGAGACGATCCTTGGCGAAAGAAAAGTCCTTGGAACTGTACTCGTGGATGTAATCCATCCAAGGCTCCCACGGAAGCCCCCAACCTACACTCGGGCCTTGAAAGCCATGAAACACGCACGAGTTGGAGATTCTGGGATCAGTTGCGAATTCATCACATCGGCTGGAAAACTCGGATCTGGTGGCGTTGTCACCCACACAATTCCAGAACATGCCGTTTCTGGACCAGTAGATAATTCTGCGGGCCAAGAGACGCTCTTGGAAACACCATCCTCTTTTGAGAAGCGGTGATGCGTTGAATTCATCTGCCAGACTTCTCTTTGGCGGTGGGAGATGGATATATTCGTTAGTACGCGAGTCAAAGCCGATGACACAGCTGGTGGTTGGATACCGGTGTGCTGGCCGTGGCACGAACAGCCCCGTGCTGCTATCCGGGGCACCGAGTGCTGAGATGAGGCATGCGGCGTTGGTGTAGTAGGCACCCATCTTGGGTGCTTCGGCTTTGAAGTCGTCTTGGTAGTTGTCGCCGGCATGAGATTGAATGATGCAGAGTGCATCAACCCAAAGATATCGAAACCCGAGAAGTCGGGTGACCTTGATGGTATCTTGGATAGTCTTTGGCAATATTGCTTCATCGATGTGCTTTAGACGATTGGCTAGATTCGCCCGAGTGGTCTTCGCTGGATCGTTGCCACTGCCTCAACAATAGCTAAGAATCAAGTACCTGACCTGCTCATTTTTCGGAAGCATTTGACCAAACTCGTCTTCCAGTATGATGAGCTTAGCTTTGGGATCTTGGCCAACTCCGACATCGATCAAGCGTTTGGGCATGGCGCCGATTTCGTCCATCTTGAACTTGTGCTTGCACTTTAGATGAAGTCGATTGCCGTTGAAACAGTCGTTGAACCATGGCTTTATTGAGTCTCGCACGAGGGTTTCTAGATCGTCGTCTGCCGTTTCTGGTAAAAAAGCTAAATGCCATCAGTCGGGACCAGTGAAAAGGTCTATGGGAGTTCTCACATTTTTGGTGACGGTGCAGGACCAGGCTGATCGTCCGACTCAGGCAGCCAGGTGACGGATTTCGACCTAACTAAGGCTTCAAAGACCTCGTGGCGATAGTCATCGCCAACCTGGAAGTGAATGTCGATAACCCTATGGAACCAGAGCTTGCACTGACCACCGGGGAGTTGGTCTCGGTCTGATAGCCAGTGGAGGACACGGGCTCTGAAGTTGATGCAGAGGCTACATCCAGCGGTAGCAGAGGCCTCCAAGGCGACAGAGGATTCGTGGTGGTTAATATGGAGCGCTAAATCCCGCTCTAAAAGCGCTTTCTCGGGGCAACTATGCTATTAATTAGTTGGTCGTTTGTATATCTCGATTATGAAAGGGGGTTCTGGTGTCATGATGGACTTGTTTGTGCTCACTGAGAGTTTGGCGATTAAGCGACGGAGACAATGTTATCATATTATGAAAAGGCAAAACGCGACCTACCATAGATTCTCTTAGTCAATCACAATCTCAGCTTAGCCACCTATTAACTCCCCTCAACCCTCGCCTCTGGTTGTCGTTTTTAGTGCAGTCATGCCATACCAAAGAGTAAAGATCCGCGTTCGGATAACCATCCTTGTCTTTTAACGAGCGAATACCCGACGAACACGCCTGCGAGTGAGGCCTCAAGAGAGTCCATGATTGTGATTGGATTGAACCCCTGCAACCTGCAAGTTGTGTTTAGGCACGCAACATCTTACTCGCCCCGCTCTATCAGCCGCACTGTAACCTCGGTGGTTGTTTTTCCCTTGTAACTTATTTTCAACCTGCCCCCTCTCTGGGAACAGAACGAAAGCCCAAGAAAAAACGCTTCGTCGAAACAATGGCGGAGGCTATCGGGTTGGCCGCGAGCGTGACAGGCCTGGTTTCTCTGGGTCTGTCGGTATGCAAGGGCCTGGCCACTTACTACGACAACTACCAAAGCGCGGAAAATGAGGTGAAGCTGCTTTGCGAAGAAGTGAACGATCTCACCCTGATACTCCAGGTAAATTCGATTCAACTACAGATAAACCTCGTATTGACTGGTCGAAGAGTTTTGAAGACGCCCTGAAAGACAGTGACATGAGACTGAAGTTGGAGTCATCAGCATCCACTCGACCCATCAATATCTGCATGGGTAAGATGGTTCTATCTCAGCTTTCAGATTTTAAAATTGTGAGCCTTGAGCTGAATTCTTGACACTAGAGAGAATGACCGAGCTGGACAAGGAACTTAAGAAGCTCGTGAGTTCCGGAAAGGACGATAAGCGATCTGCGCGAAAGTTCATGTCCAAGACCATGAAAGCGCTGTATCCGTTCAAAGAAGAGACGCTCCAGAAGCTACGGTCTAATATCTCGAGGACTAACGAGATGTTGCAACTGGTGGCAAGCACAGTCTTGATGTATGCTGACCACATCCAGTATCACTACAGTCATTTGTGAGACTCTTGCTAATTCCTTTCATTTTAGTCGCCAGAATCATAAGATGCACGATAATATCAACCAATTCTACGAGAAGGAAGACTCTAGAGAGATAATGCGATGGCTTGATCCCCCAGATCCTTCACACACTCATGCAACGGCCTCTTCTAAACGCGGCGAAGATACAGGTGCCTGGTTCATCAACAGTCCTGAGTTTTCTTCCTGGATATCCTCCCCATATTCTGTACTGTGGGTTCATGGTAGTGGTAAGTCAAGCATGAGGCTTGCGCCGACTATCTTCGATTCACTAACCTCGGATTCTCTTTACTCTATCTTCAGCTGGACGTGGCAAGACTGTTCTCTGGTAGGCGTTCTTGGTCTATAGGTTTATTGTGCAACGGTACCTATACTAATCTCGGCAAAGCTCAACCATCATCAACCACCTGTTACAACATTGCGAGGACAACCCAACGTCGGGAGTTGCCTACTTCTACTTTGACTACACCAATGCTTCCATCTCGCAACATCACAACAGGCTCCTCCGATCCTTGATCGAACAACTCTCGTCACAGAATGGTGGGGTTCCTAAGACACTCAAGACCTTGTACGAACGGTGTCGGCACGGAACTACACAACCCACCGAGGCTGAGCTGACCCAGACCTTGCGCAATGTTATCCAACTCTTCTCTCCTTGTTACCTTGTCATTGATGCCGTTGATGAAAGCAAAGAAAAACAGGAATTTCTTAAGCTGCTCAATGTCATAGCCGGCCAGTGGCGTCTACCACAGGTTCATCTCTTAGTCACTAGTCGAACCGAACTTGACACAGAGATCCCGAAGAGAACATGGAAAGGTGTCACCATGTCAATTCAAGACGGCATCGTCGGAGACGTTGAGAGTCAAGTTATATCGACGCTTGGAGATGAGAATGGGGCTCTTGGCCAGTGGGACTCAGACAAGCGTGACATGATTGCCAAGTCACTCATCGAAAACTCGCGGGGAAAGTGAGTCACATCAAGCTGGACAAGACTTAAAAGGGTACCGGTTTGCTAACTACAGACAGCTTTCGATGGGTTGCCTGCCAACTGCAAGCGTTGGAGGAGTGCCACACGGCCCAGGAGCTCGACGAGGCATTGGACTCACTCCCGGCCACTCTGGAGGAGACCTATGCGCGATCTCTGTTAGCTATCGAAGAGAAGAGAAGGGAAGGTTTCCGTCACATTCTCCGATGGCTCTCTTTCTCCGCTCGACCAATGCATCTGGACGAGATCACGGAAGTACTAGCCATTGACTTCTCCGCAAAGCCTCGACCTCACTACGACCCCCGCAAGCGACTTGTCAACCCAGCAAAGTTCTTTCACAAGCACAGCAACTTGGTTTCTGTGTCGACCGTCAAGGACAGCGCCGGGAAGCACCAAGAGCTCCGCCTAGCTCATCTATCCGTGAGAGACTATCTTTTGTCAAACAAGATCGTCGGATCGCCAGCTTCATACTTCACCATCAACAGTCTATCCGCACACCGGAGCATCGCTGAGGCTTGCATAGTGTACCTCCAACAGTTCACTAAATCCGATGAAGGGCTTGAGAAGTCACAGAAAACCCAATCCCTAGCCCCTTATGCTGCTCGATTCTGGTCCTATCATGTGCAGGCAGCGACTGCTGCGGCCGGTAAAGAGCGCTCATCGTCATCCAGAGCACTTCTTGAGACTTCCAATCCAGAGGCCGTACCGTTGATCATTCTGATATTGGAACTTCTCGCCCAGATCCTGAGAGTGTTTGGATTGCCGGTTCCGACTGCCGAGCGAGAGCTTCAAACAGATTTGAACAATCTTTGTGTAGAGCTTCTCAGCGCTCAGCTCGAGGGCCAGATCAGGTTCTTTGACCCAGATACTCCGTGGATTGACAAGCCCGACGTATCCAGACGCATCAACGCTCTGCCCTCTGGTCTCTATTACGCGGCTCACTCTGGACTCACTGACTCAGTCAAACTATTATTGGCAAAAGGCATGGATGTCAATGCTATCGGTGGTCGACATGGCACGGCCCTACAGGCTGCGTCTTGTAGAGGATACAAGGACATTGTGCAACTTTTGCTCGAAAATGGGGCAAAGGTTGATCAGCTTGCAGGGGATTATGGTTATGCTTTGCAAGGTGCTGCCTGTTATGGCCATGGTGAGTGTGTGAGCCTGCTTCTCGACTGGAAAGCGGATGTCAACGCAAAAGGCGGAGAACACCACACCGCCTTGCATGCTGCAGCATATAATGGTCATGAAAAGGTCGTCGAGCTCCTAGTTGAGCGAGGCGCAGCTATCAACGACCCAGGTTCAGAAGATGAAGGCCAGAGTCCCCTTATACAAGCGGCCGCTGAAGGGCACACGGCTACAGTACAACTTCTCCTCAAGCTTGGTGCGGATAGCTTGCTGAGGGACCGAGGAGGCTGGTCCGCCCTGGATGAGTCTGCCCCGCCTGGCTTTGACGCCGTGGTCCGTATTCTTATCGACCATGATCTTGCTATTCTCCAGTCTAGGGACAATGACGGCAAGTCAGCGCTCCACCACACAGTGGGACAAGGGCACGTTTCAACCGTCTCCTTGCTGTTGGAGCGGGGAATGGATGTCAACGCGATGGATGATGAGGGGCGTAGCGCTCTGTTTGGGGCCGTGAGATTAGGGAATGAGGCCATCGTCAGGGTTTTACTCAAACACGGGGCCAACCCATTGATTCAGGATAAGCAAGGCTGGTCTGTCCTTCACATGGCTGCTTTCCACGGGCGTACAGAAGTCGGTGAACTATTGATCGAGGCTGGGACACCCATCAATGAAGGTCCTAAAGGGATATCTCCGGTTCATATTGCCGTGTTGAGAAAGCAAATCAGTTTTCTTGAGCTGCTCCTCGAACATGGAGCCGATGCGCAAGCCGAGACTGAGTCTGGTAAAAACGCCCTGTACTTTCTAAAACTTAACGAGACGTACAGGGCAGATGCGGTTGCTCACAGGCTCAACATCGACATAAATTATCTGACAGTCACCGGGTTGCGGATAGCCGGCTCCGAAGGCCGTGATTCTCGGATCAGAGAGCTCCTGGAACGAGGCGCAGATATCAATGCAAGAGATGAGGGTGGTTATACAGCTCTCACGTGGGCAGCCATGAACGGCCATACATCGACTATGAGGTTGTTGATCGAGAACGGGGCCGATGTCAACTCTTGCACCGATGAGGGTAGATCAGCGATGGATTGTTATAACGGATTGGATGAAGAAATTGTCAACTTGATGTGGGAGCATGGGTATAAGGAAAAGGAACAACTTCTTGACGGGGGAGCGCCCCTGGACATGGCGGAACGAGAGGAGGTTTTGAACGATATCAGGCAGCTTTTATCAGGCTAGTTAATTCTACCGTCTCATTTTATAATGTATACCTGGGTATCTTGGCATAACTAGGATGAGAGGAAAGATGAAGCGTTGGCGGCGAAAGGATGCAGGGCTTGCTTGAAGAAACGCAGGCTAGCTACGTGAAAGAGTTACCAGTTCAGAAAGAACGCTAACTACACTAGAGAGACTGGATATTCTGCATATAGTCAAGAAATCGGTTAGTTGAAGAGGTTCCATCTTCATTCCAACCCCTCTACTCCTGCGCCTCCTCTGGCTTTCGGCCAACAACAATGTTTTGCCGATAGTATGGATGAAACTTGGTCGAAGCCAGCTCACGTCTGAGATGAGCAGCATACAACAAGATCTCTTCCTTCTTCCAGCCGAGCAAGTCTGCCATGAAGATGACGGCGCCCTCAATGTCCTGGCCAAGAGCTAGCTTCATGTACCTGCCCACCTCCTTGAGCTTCTCGTCTTTTGGCCATCCACCGATGGGACACTTGATGTATGTGAGCCACAGTAATGTCTTGCGGAGAAGGGTTTGCTTACCTTGAGTGTAGTGACTTTGATGTCGACAAAGCCTGCTGCCTCCATCGCCTTCTTCTGTAGATCGTCCTCAACGACTGTAAAAGGTCTACCGATCTTACGACCGCCTTCAATAAAAATCTCTCCCCATTGTCCCAACGCCGAGTCATCATGGACAGATCCATCGTCACTAAGTACTCTGGCTGAAGCCTCGTGGCTCTCGAGATAGGCTCCGGGCTTGAGACATCGATAGGCCTGCTTGAATAGTGCTGTCCAGTCTGGGATACTACCCACTAGCCAGCGAATGTGCACAAAGTCGGCCGAGTTCTCTTTGAATGTCCAGTCCTGGGTGCAGTCGTCGATCTGGCTGGTTGAAATGTCAGTCAGTCGGCGTGGAAAAGGGGGTAAGTTGCCTCACAATTGCAAATTGGGCGGGACCCAACTAGGCTGAATTGGTGAGACATCGGTGCCGATGACACTGGCACTTGGGTATTCATCCGCAAAATCGCTATTCTGGTCAGCGAGTGTGATGGATGCCCTGAAAGAACGAGAAGCTTACATAGCCCAGATGCCTATTTAATATCACTGGCTGTTAGTAACTGTACGATTCTACTGGTATGAAATGAAGGCTCGCACCTGTTCCCGTGCCGATATCAATAACCGTCTGTGTCAACTGTTAGGGCGACCGGCTGCCTGCTGCCATGGGCAAGGGGTTACAAACATTAATGTCTTTTGACAGAGGCGCCAGATGGAGCTTTCCGTCTAGTAAAAGGTATTGCACGTGGTGGCTGCCGATGGAATGAGCTTAGTCCCGATGTAGGTTTCATATCTAAATCCTCACTTGATATCCATAGCATTATTCTGTTCCTCATCATTGGACCCCCTGTGTATCGTTAGTTTCTGTTTTCCTTCAATGACGAGGCTGTTGTTACCAATATTGGGCATTTCCACGTTCACTGTGGAACGATCTGCCAAGTATTGTCCTGTACTCAAGAATGGAGGATGCCAAGCTAGCAGTAGAGCTTTGGTTGTCGCTGTAGGTTGAGTCTTGGTCGCTCGTATCAGGATCCTGTTTGATTGGTGTTAGGCTTGTCGGCTGAACTGGGGCAAGGAATATTACTTCTTCTAACTGCGCCCAGTGCTCTGCAGGAAGCAAGTTGCTTTCACCTGCAGAGTCGGGAGCTGCTTGACCCTGAGCGGAGGTCGGTTGTCCCTGGGAGGGGTTCTCCTGGGGAGGCGACGTACGATCACCCATATTGCAAGTAAAGACCAGAGGAACCAACGTCTGTGGGAATGAAGACTCGCCGGAAAGACGGCAGGACACCGCTCCTTAAGTATGGTGCAGTCTTGCTGCAACCTGAATGGCGTGGTCCAACCACCAACACGACTCGGAATGTTCTGATGACCCCGCATGTAGTTTACCACTTGAGTCAATTTCCGAGGTTGTGATGCAGACTCGCGGGGGTCAATCCCGCCATCCTCTCTTGGCAGATCATCGTTGGTTTACTGACTGTTCACTATTGGTCGACTGTGAATGTTGTTGGTCGTCCCTGGTCTCGGAGGCATCTGGATGGGTCAACTGCCTGCTGCGACCTATCAGCAGGCCCCGGCTTACCGTTGTACATTTCCTTTGCAGCGGCGTTGTTAAGCGAATGGAACCGTTGCTGAATTCTGTAAAATCATTCATGAATGTGATACGCTAAACAGTCTTTAACTTCAATAGACAACTGTTCACTGATGGAGTATCTGGAAGCGAGCGGCGTGTACTCATGCTCGTGATCATGGGAAAGCCGTGTACTACATCAGGAACAACACCAGATATCTCTAATCCTTGGCCTCATGGGCAGCAGCATATGTTAAATGACAGCCAGAATTTGGCATTACAGTTATGCCACAAATGGTGATTTGAAACTGGGTGATCATCTACGCTATCATGGGTGACAGACGTGGAATAGTTGGTGGCTTCAGAGCATGGTAACTGAGGAATATTGTGCCAGATTATGCCAGCCCTGCCCATGGCTACCAATGTTAAAACAGTACAGCGTTATGCAGTACCATAGAGTCCACAGCTCGGTAGTTGAATCATTCTCCGTCTGGTGGATGGCCGAAAATGGATGTAATTGGCATATCTTTGAGAGGGGATTGCCACTCGCCGCCTAATGCTATGTACTATCCCAAAATACCTATTTGGAAGGCATTTCCGAGCGATCGCCCGAGTGCATACAGGTTCAAGTGCTGATCGAATTGGATTATAAATCAACAACTGTTCTCGCTTATAAATGATAGCAACGCTCCCGAGCTAGTAACCATCAATCCATAACTCACGTCTTGTTACCTATTTCATTTGTGAGCTACTGTGTAAAATTTCAGCCTTTTCTCCTGGCTCCGTCTGGTCTCAGTGTAATTCTCGGCCACACATTACAAGTATTTCTGCCGATATCAACACTTTTCAGAACTACAATCATCTCAAATTCTTTCCTTCTTTACTTCTTGCACGTATAACATGGTGGACAATTCGTCTTACTGGGTTGAGTCTGAGGACTGGCATACAGCCGGAGAACCATTCCGCATCATCCAGCACCCGCCATCGGGCTTTCTACCCAAAGTTCAGACTGTTTCAGAGCGTTACCTCGATATTGTCAAGACCAAAGACCATCCGTTAGATCAGCTCCGCATATTCCTTAGCCATGAACCTCGAGGACACGCCGATATGTACGGTGGCTTTATCACACCCCCAAACGACTCAGAGAGTTCATTCGGTGTCTTATTCTGGCATAAAGATGGCTTTGCGACGGCATGTGGTTATGGTACCATCGCCTTAGGCTATTGGGCTGTCCATAGGGGTCTTGTTGATGCCCCTGAGAATGGAGTCGTGGATGTTGTTATTGATGTCCCGCCAGGCCGCGTGGTAGCGTCGGTCACAAGAAAGAATGGCAAGTCCATACATGCCGACTTTGTCAACGTCTCTACATATCAGATAGCGAAGGGCTTATCCGTGGAAATTCCGTCTCGCGATTCCAAAGTCGTCGTCGACCTGGCGTTTGCTGGCGCCGTGATAGCATCGGTAGACACTGCTCAGCTGGATCTTGAGGTGAATCCAAGCAATACAAATGAATTCATCAGACTTCAACGAGAGATCAAGGAATCCCTTGGAGATAGGGGAAATTACGGCACCAACAAGCCGTATGCCATGTTATTTTTCGAAGAAGAGGAAAACGCTAAGAACCCAGGGTGGGTCGTGCAGAAGAGTGTTAACATTTACGGCGATGGTCAAGTCGACCGGTCTCCTTGTGGCTCTGGAACCTGCGGAAGGATGGCAATTCTACTTGCTCAAGGTCGACTTGAAGAGAACTCGAGACTCTTGCACCACTCTATCATTGGGACAACGTTTGAGGCAGAGATAGTGTCTAAGGGTCACAGTGCAGTTGAGGGGTTTCCCGCTTGCGTTGTGCGTGTAAGAGGAGAGGCGTATCTTGTTGCGGAAACGCGGTTTTTTATCAACGACGAAGATCCAGTGTCTCCGGGCTTTGTCTTGCGTTAGAACTCACGTTGATTCGAACCAAAGGAGAAAGGGGACATGATATGTTTTGTTACTCTATCAGCGTTTACCGAATGTCTATTTTGTTGCAGGATCTTTCTTAGCTTCGCCAGCCAATACGCCGTAACGGGACGTCGTTCCCCTAACATGATTCTTATCTTCTGCGGTATGTCTCATACTGAACCTCGACTTTCCATACGTGTGTTTTTATGATACCATATGTGGACAGGTCATGACCTATTCTCTATTCCGAGTAGCCAACGGCGGTGGACCTTGACGCGTCTACTTCTGAGTCCGTGGGCTAGGGAGCCCCTGAGTTGCAACCACACGCCGTGAGATGCCACCCCAATGCCCTCTCAACATTCCTCAGCTTCGGTGGCAACTCTTTTCCTTTTTCCCTATTCATCATTACCAACAGCGGCATTGCAAGTTCAGAACTCGGATCAAAGCGCAACAAAAGCTCTTCTATCTCTCGTCGTATAGAAGGATCGCGGCATTTAAACATAACAAAAATGAGTGGTCGGGCGACTGCATTGTCCAGGGCCGCGATACCTCGTGCCTTGCTCCAGTTTTGCTGCGTCTCTCTCGCCGCTCGGACGATTTCGAGATAGATTGATCGGTTGTCGGGGAAAACGTTCGAGTCGGGGCGGAATTTTATATGCAAGTTTGTCAAGGCTTCAAGGTATAGGGCTTCCAGAATGCAGGTACTCATGTAAGTGTAAAGATCCTGGGTTTTGTTTTGTCGGGCGCATTGAAGGAGTGGTAAGAAGCCGTTGTGCCATTGCTGAATAATGTTGAAAGATTGTTCCCAGGGTGTCGTCTTATTAGAAGCCTGGTGGTGATGATCCCCAGGAGCAACCTTGTTAAGGTCGTGGTGGTACAGATTATGCTGGACCACATCCCACCACGTCAAGGCATGTGGTAGATCACGAAACCATGCCGGCAAATCCTCCAAACGATATCTGTGGTCGCTTCTCTCACAATACATATGAGCTTTATGATCAGATCTTGTACTAGTGAAGCCCAATTCGAGAGCCCAGGGGTAGGTGGTGAGTCGCTGTACCATCTCGTACAAGGCTACCTCAAGTGTTGACATTGGCAAGCGGTCTAACGTGACGCCTCGTTCTTTGCATCGTCTGTCAAAGTAGCTGTCGGCGACTTTCCGGCCGTGATTGAAGTGGATGAACGCACTCGACGTGTCACCGCGCAACATGTCGTACGTAACAAAGAGAATTGAAGCTACAGCCACCGTGAGAAGAGTGTCGTTTGTAGTTTTGGCTTCGGTGATGGTGCTGACTGCGCGGTTATAATGCATGAGGGAGGTCCTTGACAGCTTTTCATCAGTCGAGGCGTCGGAACGGGGGTCAGCGAATGCGCCTGCGGCAGCCCCGATCGCGACGCAGATCTCGCGTATGACAGTGTCGCCGTGGGCGATTTGCGGGGTGAGAGCTGCCAAGGTATTGATGGGAACAGTTCCAGTTTGTTGGCTGCTAAAGACGAATACGGAGAAGAAGTTCCACTGTTGCTGATTCCCAAAGATGGACAATATGTGGTTGGGCTTGGTTAGAATGCGATAGTCGGATATTTCCGTGCTTGCACTTGACGTAGTAGAAGCGGCGCTGGACATGTCACTATTTTCCCGAGGCCTAATGGCCCTGTTCCTCGTTGGAACTTGGGCAAAAGAAATGTTACAGGTCAGGCCCGCTATCACACATCTCCGACAAGCCGGTTTGGCCTCGTCACATTTAATGTGACGTCGTCTATTCTTCGGTGTTAACAATGTCAGCGTGCATAAGACAGGGGGCCTACATACTTGCACTCCTTGCATCCGGACCGAGTGTTTGGGCCTCTCTTTTTGGTGGGCTTGGGCCTATTGGGGAGGTCCAGGGCCAACACATTGGTGCCAGGGAGGTTAGCCTAAACTCACAGTTTAGTTCATTAGTGAGCTCGCACTCGATCGGAAAGATCCTTGATATGATAGACACCTACCATTGGTCTCGTAGCGTAGGGTGTGGTAGTTGATCCTTGAGGCGGTCAAATGGTGGCTGAACGCTTGGAAGACCTTTGACTTCTCGGATGATCCGGCAGCTGGGAAATTGGCTGACGTCTTAGGCTACAGGCTTGAAGTACCGGTAATCTGGCACAAAAATATGCAATGCAAGGTGCTCTGTTCTGCCGGCTGGTGATTCGACGGCGTGAGACAAGAGTGAGGTTGGAACGTTGCGCTTGCGAACTCGGACTTTGCCGCTCCACCCAGAATTCGACCAATGAAGGGACGAGAAGTCCGATTTGCCTGTTCAGGTTAGAACCAGTGGAGATTGAGGCACACGCTAATCTCGTTATCGTCAAGTGGAGGATCGTGTCTAAGCGAGCCGTATAGGCTTGTAACGGGCTGATGACGATTATAAAGCAAATGGATTGACTCTTGGTCGTGTTGGAGAACTTATTTCGTGGTCTTAATCTTCTGATAGCTGTAATTAACGTTTCCTATACTCTTCGCCGTTTCATACGGATTCCAGGAAGCCCAGTCGATCTGTGGCAACGACAACTCCGACTAACATGGTATCGTCATTCTACACGGTGGTCCGGCCCACGAGTAAGAACAAGAGAACCGTCGCAAGAACCAATTACTAACTGTGTCTAGATTGCCTGGATCGCATGTTTTATATCCAACACCAGATAGGAGCTCAGTCCAATGTTCTACTCTCTGCACACTATGCTCCCACAACTACCCCAGACGGCCGTTTGTCCAAAGAGGGTGTCTACTTTGCTCTCCGTTCTGTCATCGAAACATACCCGGAACTATCCCTAATCGGAGTGCCAAAAGCATCCAGCAAAGGGAAGAAGCACCTACTCTTCCTTGCGGCACTCCACGAGATCAACATGGAGACCTGTGTCGAGTTTCTTGATCATCATGAGCCTTCGTCTGGGCCCAAGGTGCTTGAGAAGCTCCACAACGAGTGGCTTTGGACTGATGAGACATCTAATCCTCAACAACCGTGGTGGAAGATAGTTGTCCTCGGGCGACAAGAGGTGGTATTTGTCTTTCATCACATCGTTTGCGACGGTCGCTTCGGACATTTCTTCCACCGCAAATTTCTTGAGGCGATCAACTCCTTTGATCAAGACCAGAAACCAGTTGACCATATCGTCAAAATCGACCCCGAGCGAGTGAGATTGAGCAAAGAGACGGAACAGTTTTGGATCAGCAGTCTCTCCGCCCTACGAATGGCTCACATATTCTTCATGTTCCTGTTGATTCGACTATTCTTTGGCAGCAAACTTTTCTTTAGCGACCTACCAAAGGCTAAACCGTACGCCAACTCTTTCCTAATCGAGGCTGAGCCCCATCGGCGGACAAGGACACGCGTTGCAAGCGTTCGCATCCCCGCTGCCAAGATGCGGCAGATTATTGCCGCCTGTCGACAACAGAAGGCGAGCTTCACGCCGCTTCTCCTGGCTATGATCTCTTGCACCCTGGCCATTGATCACTACCCCGAGGCCAAGATTGGGATTACCAATTGCGCGCTTGATGCGCGGTCTCTATATCCAGAGAATACTAATTCGTCTGGAAAGCTACTTCAGTGTGCCGCTGGCGTCAGAAAGGTCTCATGGTTGGCCAAATACCGCCGCGTATTTGGCCCGAGACCGATAAAGCCAGGCAAGACGCACGTAGATGTTGATGGGGCTTGGGATCTCGTTCGAGAATATCGGCAATCTTTACAACAGTACTTCCAGGGAGCCCAGCCACAGCTTCTCACGATATTCAAAGCATCTAACGGTGTCTCTGATGACCTGGAAGGGCTCCTAAAGTCGACTCTCCCGGCCGTGGGTCTTCATCTCAACAATTCTTTCCAAATCTCCAACCTTGGAAGCTTTTCGACTAGTGGGGAAAAGGAAGGGCCATGGAAGATTGACGGCATGAACTTTTTCGGCTTCGACTGTCAACGGCACTATTAGCTACAATATCAGCATCAACGTTGCTGGTGTGGAGGGGGGAGACACTGTTATTAATGCGTCATATGAGGATGGAATCATTGGAGAAGATATGGTTTATGATATTTTGCAGGGAGCGTTGGAGAGGATAGAGGCTATCCTGTGACTCCGAGCCACAGGAGCTTTTAATCAAGGGGTAGTGGTAAGGACAGGAGTGTAGCATAGCCATCCACGAGGGTCAAGGAATAAACGAGACACCAGAACGGTAGAGGGTATTAACTAACTCATCATAGATATAGCAAATAACTTTAAATAAAATATGTAAGAAGATTATAATATTATGAATACTTTGGACTATTTTTTTTATTAATCAACGGGCACTAATCGATTCATGGTCTCGGAATCTCCAGCTACGTCATCAGCGCATCATAGATTCTATCAGTACACCAGACCACGTCGACTCAAAGGACCAAAGGCAGGACTAAAAAAAGCATCAAGTAGAAAGATTTTCTATCTTCAATCTTGAAAAGGCCTTCTCCCGTAATCGCAAACATGGCGAGCCAACCATCTACGCAAAACCAAGGGAAAACCTTAAACCAAAACGACAACGTCGAGGCTGAACAGCTCGCTACACTCTCGGAAGGAAAGGTCGCTGATGCTGTGAAGAAGACCAGTGGTAGAGACAAGCCGCGGAAGGATGACATCCAGATCGAGGACTACACTTCAGACCTTGAAAGGTTAGGTCACTGCATCGCTACATGAAAATCTGAGCTGACATATGACACTAGAAAGAAGGCCGAGCAGGCTGAAGCCAGAGAAGAGATCAAGGCGCAGAGAAGGGCTGGAGTCGATGTTGATGGAAGTCTTGGACAGGGAAGGCTGAGGAACGAAGATAATAGCGATGTCTGAGGGCCTTCCGTCATGCTCGATAGGCAAAGACATTAGAATGGACTGGAGATCAAAGTTTAAGGGTTTCTGAAGTAGATACGAAAGCTCCCCCTGCGTCAGCTCTTCTTGCCCAACGAACCCTTCGCAAGTACACACCATCCCGGGCCCTCAGATTATGTAAATTGAGTGACGCCCATCCTTATACTCGATACACGGTAGCTTTCCTTGTTCAGAGTCTGCATAATCTGATCCACCATGAACTGTCAAAAAATGCGTTAGGAGTCCCTTGGCTTCCATCACCGCCCCTAGCCGTCGAAACGTCCCTGTACTAGCATCTACCAGCTTGAGCAGTAGTGAGTCAGTGTATTCATTTACACTTTTCGTTGCCATGCAGAACAGGCTCCCGTCATCATTATCGTGGTCGAAATTATCCACCCATGAATCGAGGTATAAACTGAAATCGTGCATGTTGGGAGAATCTCTGTCCACGAGTTCAAATCCATCAATTTCCAGCTCCCAACCGGAAGCATAGTTCACATCGAGATGGGTGCGACGCAATTTTACTCGTTTTAGCAGCCCACTCAGTCGTAACCAACCTCCACGAATCGCCCCTGTTGTATCTTCGGTTACATAGTCCAGCTTGTAATCTTCCACATGGAATAGAATACGCTCGTGCTCCCCGTCCCATTTGTGGGTAACGATACTTCCCCTTACTGAAGCCCATGACCAACTGGGCGCAATGTAGGTCTCATAGCATGGCAAATCAACTTGTCCTTGCACCGAGTTATAGGAATACGGTCGTGTCCAGAGCAAGTCGTTTTTCGAGGCAGCGACGCCTCATGCCTGCAACCATCTCCTCATTATGGACTGTAGAATATTGCTTGAGGATGGCCGAGAACGCAATGAGCTTGTCGCTGTGGAAGCTCAAGTTCGTAGCACATCTGGAGTATTCGCCCACAAGGTGATAGAAATCAACGCGTCCTGGTTGTGCGTTGCGAGTCCTAGCCACACTTTTCTTGTCGAGGTAGTCTCGCACGTCCTCGTACCGTGATTTCAAGCCTGGTTGTCCTAATGTGACACCGAAGGGGTTTGTCTCGGCGGCCTCTGCCTCTCGACATTCCCAAAAGAGTTGACGGCGGCCGAAATACAGGGCTCTGGGCGACATGTAGCGCTCCTGCATGACCCATGGCCGAGTGTGGATTGTCGAATCATCAAATTCCTTCTTGAACCTTTCATCTGTTAAGATGTACTTGCGGGTAGTCCATGTGCCATCCAGGGAAATGTCGACACACTCTTCAGAATACGCTGGAAGCATTGTTGTAGGATCTCGTGAGGCGAACATGGAGTGCGAACTGTCTGGGGTCTCCGCTGCTACGATGTTACACAAGGAATGAGCATATACTTTGTGCATCAGAGACGCTTCTCTGTTCCAATCTGATAGATCGTCCTTGTCCTGAAAGATGCACAAGGCATCAATCCAGACGTAGCGCACGCCCAGTTGCCGTGCCACATCCGAAGCTTCTCGGAATGTTTGTGGAAGCACTGAGGGGGTGACCCCATCCAATAGCGTTTGATATGACGTCTTGTTCAAGGTCAAGGAATGTCCCTTGCCCCAAGAATGGCTGAGAGTCATGTAGGGCCCATCAATGACCGTGGTAGGCGTTTCAATAAGCTTGATCTTGGGTGTATCGTTGGCATCGAGTGCCCCGGAGTCAAGCAAGCGCGTAGGATACCACACAGCCTGTGGCACAAAGTTACATCTGGTGTGATTTTTCAGACAACTGTCAATCCAGTCCTTTGCAAGTGATAGCGTTTCAGGTAATTCTGTGCTGCGAGAGAGTGGCAAAGAGTCGAGGTGACGGAAGATTGGAAATTGGAAATTTGCCACTGTAAGTTACTAGGTAGTTAGATAAAGCTACTTAGTAATGAAGCTATACAGTTCTAGGCTTACATTCATGCACTATAAAAACTTTTTCAAATGTCCATGGCCCCCAACGGCGAATGATAAGGTGTTCTTGGAGGAGTTGGGGTCCCACGGCCAAAGTGGGTTGGCCATTGTCACGAACTCCCCATCTGGATGTACTCGGGACGCTCCACAGGAGCGGACTTTCAAACAAATAGCATCCCGCTGCTCTGGCGTAAGGGAGAACCAGAATGTAGAACACGGCCAGCACTTTTTCGTCAACCGATCTTTGGAGGCTCTTTAGGGTACTGTGACAGAAGCTCCTACAGATGGAAGAACCCCCCTTTGGGTCGTCTTGGTACCGCCCCTCGAGGCAACCTTGAAGATAACCTGCTAAAACACGGTGACATGTACCACAGACCATGCTGCAAAAGGTGACTCGCAAGAAGTTGGAAATGTGAGATGAAGGATGGACGTTTGGGTCAGCTCATTTTTGGTTGCTTTTTCAATGCGGGGTCATGTGCCTTTTGCTAAGGGCCTTGTCAGCTATTCGCACAAATGATTGGTCCTCTTCATGCTGCTCTCGGAGTTGGTGGAGTTATCTGCGGTTGGTTGAACTGCCTCTGCTGACGCCCACAACTGCTCCATCTGAAATCTTGAGACCTCACCATGTAATTTCATGAGCTCATAGTATAGTATAACATTTCCTTTCAACGGCTTCGGCTTTAGATATATAAATGCGGCCCAGCCATGGAGATGGGTGCTTATGGGGATCCCTAGAGAAAAGGAGTTTAGACAGAAAATCATATTGAACCAAACTCAAGGACCGACCAAACCCTACCCTAAAAACCTCAATCTTCTAGCTGAGGTATCTCGGCTTCAACTATGATAAAGAACACATTTCCAACACATCATAGCATCATATCCCAATGCTAACACGGTGGCCTGCCCTACAAACCTCATGATACTACGTCCTTTACTATCTAACCACCCACGAGACAGAAGAGTTTGTTTTGCGACCATGGCTTCTTCCTACCCTCGTGAATCATAGCTACGGAACTGCAACCCCCCTCCGAAGGTTGTGTCCCCCCCTTGGCCCGGCGACTGATTTGTGCGATAGTAATCATGCAAGATCCCCCAGATGTCCTCGCGAGACACAGCTTGAAGCATCCTTACTGTCACGCCACAATCGCTCCGTGATAGAGCGGACCAGAAAAAGCACCGCAGTTGGCTAAATTCCACTGGACCCTGCAGCTGCATGGCGGATAGAGTGACAAGCACCTCTTCCGATGGTGTGAGGCTTGGGCAGAACTCAAGAATAATCTCCGGATCCGACTCTCCACACGGTCGATACCATGTCTCTTTCTCCATAGCGAGCAAGAGAATGTGGTCAGAAAGGTTAAGTGACCCCGCATATTCAAGGAAAGTCTGTAGAAGAACTGGACTTGTCTTGCCGAGACATGCTTCCAGTGCCAATTCCAACGGGTGAAACATGGTGACGCCTGGCGTGGGATCTGAATCCCATTGTAAGAGGCACTTCAAGATATGAGGCTGGTTGCACTCGATGGCTGCCAAAGCTGGTGATGGGTAGTAATCGGGAATATGGCGTGAAAGGTCTGTCACGCTGTCAAGCTTTGCACCGATTTTGAAAAGTATCCACGCCATCTCGACACTTCCAACATGGCAAGCAAGAATGAGGGATCTGTCTAAGAACTCTTGATCTTGTTGAGTTGACGGCAGATAGTATTGGGCGATCTGCAAGAGACTTTCGACCGCGAGTTCAAGCTTGGTGATGCTTTTCTGCTCTTTCGGCGTGATGAAAGCGTAAGACTCGATGACCGAGGCGACTAGACAGTAAAAATTGAGAGGCAAACCCTGGTCTTGTAGACCTTTGAGATTGGCCCCGCTGGTAGCCAAGAACTGCACTAGGTCCAAGTGTCCGTAGTCAATGGCTAGCTGTAGAGCAACTTGATCCTCTGACAGGGTTGCATTGACGTTCACGCCTTGCTCCAGCATGCTCTGTACGACTTCGACAGAGCCGCATCTGCAGGCGTAATCAAGACCAACGGGGGCTGGGGCAATGTACGGTAAGAGTCCTTCCAAGAGTGTACTGTTTCGATTGTCCGTGACAATTTGAGTTGCCTGCCAGCAGGCTACTTGCAATTCCTCGTCGGATCGGATCGTTTGTAGAAGGGTGTTGAGAATCTGGAGGCTGACTTGGGCCCCCTTTTGACCAGTACAAGCACTTTCGATAGCGTTGGGGTAGACCTTTCCCTCGGCTAAGAAGCACATATAGTCTGGTTTATCCATGATGGTATCTTGATATTTCCAACGCACTGGGGGTGGTCCTGGGGAATCCCCCATGACATCTCTTTTAGCCAGCCTGGAAGGAAACTTGATAGGAGCTGCCTCGATACCTTTACTACGACGAGTAGGACTGGCACCCCTTTCGAGCAGGGCTTCGACAATGTCTAGGTGACCATGACGAGCGGCTACAACGAGAGGAAGCCCATCACGGTTCCCGACATCCAGACTGGCATCAGCGCCACGCCCCAGAAGCTCCAACGCGACCTGGAGATGACCTTCCTCGCACGCAACGTACAAGGGGCTGCAGAGATGCTTTTCAGGAAGAGGTTCTCCATAAATGCCCATCGCGTTGACATCTGCTCCAGCGTCAAGCATCACCTTGACCATGTCCCTGTTACCAGTCTGCGTAGCGGTAATTAAGGCGAGAGGCTCTTTTTGCAGGTCTGCACCGTACTTCAACAGTAGTGTCATGAACTCTGTAGACTTTCTCTGAGCGGCCAAGACAAGTAGAGAATCATGTCTAGACGTGAGATTGGGATTGACACCTCCGTCAAGTAAAGCTTTCAGGGCTGAGGCATGACCACCTGTGATTGCTCGAACAGCTGGTTCTTGAGTATCCCAGTCAGCGAATACCATTCTTTTAGGCTTGGGGTGAACTTTGGCCCCGGCCTTTAAGAGCGCCTTGATGACTTGAACATGACCAAACTCGGCAGCAGAGCCAAGTGGTGTGAGGTTGGGCATGTTGATGTAATTCACATCGACATGTTGCTTGATCAAAAGCCTCACTGTTGAAAGATCACCAGCTATTGCTGCCATATGGAGTAGTTCGCCAAAGACGTTGATACTTGCTGTCTGGCGAGGCAGTCTGCGGAACATGATCTGAATCAGCTCCCGCATACCGTTGTTCATCAGTTCACGAGCTGGCTCGTCCGAGTTGAAGAACTGTTCAGAACTTCCTCCTTCTGGACCAGACAGCAGCTGAATGGCGTCACCTATCGCGCCGAGGATGGGGAGAGGAACGGAGCCTTGGTCGGTGGGCGGCAGCAATGCTCCACGATGGAGAAGCTGCAAGATGATGGGGATAGAAGCCCTGGTCCTTCGCTCAGTTGCTCGCAGGATCAGACCTCCAAGTTCATTGAAAGTGAAGTCATCAGCAGCACCATTCTCGAGAAGATCCTGCACTACCTGAGAATTGCCCGCTCTCACAGCTAACTGCAGTGGGTGATGATCTTTGCTTGTCCATTCGCTCACGTCCGTGACGTGATCAAGCACAAGGCGAACAATCGAGATCTGACGTTGCTCTAGTGCTAGAGCATCACTGTCAAGTCCTCTCATCCCAGAGATGCGACCTAGTGCTTCTATGCTGGCTTGCAATGCAGTCAGCTCTTGACACTCTCTAACAGTCATGTTCAAGTCGTCCAAAAGTGGAAGGGACCCGAGCCCAGCCCTCATCGCCATGCGGCTCTGAGGCAAGGTGAGCATGGGAAGATGAGGGATAGAACCTCGAGGCATGAGACCCCGAGGCATGGTACCACTAAACATAGGACCACGAGGAAGAGAAGGAGGAGAAGGCGAAAGGCCCTCAGACAGATCATCTCCTGACCCTGAAAGTGCCCCGGAAACAGGCCTCGAAACAGCCATCTCCGCGTCAGCGCCTTCTCCCAGGCACAATTCTACCACTTCCTTGTGTCCTGACATACATGCCATAACCAAAGCATGCGTCATGTAGGTAGTAAAGTCGTCCTGGCAGTGAATCTCGGTGTGGTCTAAGAGGTATCGGATGACTGCTGATTTGCCTGCTCTAGAGGCAGTGAGCAAGGCTTGTATCACAGCTTCGTTCTCCCTTGCTTCATCTCCCCACAGGAACAAGGTATGGATCAAGTCCAAACAAAGTCTTCCGTGACCAGAGGCTGCTGCTGCTTCCACACCTTCGGTAACTTGGTCGGCATTCAGCCGAATATTGTTGTCTTGACTGGATAGTATCAATGCCACGGTATCGATCCCCTGTTTGCAAGCTTCCATGAAGGAGGGGTATATGGCGCTGGTTTCCGATTCCCCTTGTTGAATGAGATAAAAGAGCTGAGAGAAAGTATTTAATTTGTGCCCGCGTACGGAGTCGAGTAGCAAGTCGTGCGGTGACTCTTCACTCCTTTCCGCGTAGTCGATGCACTTGCCCAGTAGAGCAAAACAAGCCTCGAACACGGCAAAGTCGGCGAGACGTGCAGAAGCAGCAGTTAAGGCTTCCCAATCATGGAAACGCGCCTCGAGCATTTCTGGGCCTCTCATTAGGACCCAGTCCCAGACAAGTGAGGCGATTTGGTGTTGCCCAGAGTCGACAGCAACTTCGATTGCCTCTCTGCATGCGCTCGTGGTACTGGGAGGCGAATTGCTGTCATGGTCCCAAGGGAAGTTGGCCCTGGCAAGCCGATAGGGTTCGTCCGTAGGGATGCTGTCATGGTAAGACAAGCCAGGGGGGAGGCCAATCGTCCTCAGGTCAAGAACCTCTGCTGCAATCGATTCATCTCCTGTCATCGCTGCAGCCTTGAGAGCCGAAGCCCACGTCGTCATGTTGACAGTTCGCTCGAGCGAATCTGCCAGCAGTTGGAAGCAATCTGGGTGCTTGTGCTTGGCAGCCTCACAGAGAGCTATTTGTTTCAAGAGGCCTGGGGAAGTGGTGTGTCGCAGTGCCTCCTCCAACAGAAGCTCGGTGACCTGCAAGTCTCCTTTCCCTACGGCAAGCATGAGTGCCTCGCTGACATCCTCCTCGGCCACTTCGTCGGCTTGGAGTTCTTGGCGTATTGTTGACAAATCTTCAATAGATGCTGCAAACACCAATCCGAATTTGGTCTCTTCGTCCCCGGAAAAACGCCCAGTCAACCTCACCTTCGGCTTCTTCGTTGTCGATGCCCTGTTCTTCCTCAAAGTATTGTGGACGGAGGCTGCTCGACCGATCCTGATTACCCAAGCCGTTCGTAGGCCCCGGCTCAGTATAGTCGCCACGTGCAATGGCCGTGAAGGCCCGTTTTGTAGACGGTGCGTAGTTCTCTTGTAGGAACGAGGCGATATCTTGATGACCACCCTGAACAGCGGCGTCAAGGGCATCTTTGAACTTGCCCTCAGAATATATCTCAGCGCCCTCTTGAATGAGAAGCTCAACAGCCGCCCCATGTCCATAGTAGGCTGCAGCCTGAATACAAGTTCCGCAAGGCTTGCCAGGCTGATCAACCATTGCACCGTTGGAGATCAGCAACTTGATGATCTCGACATAGCCTTTGCTAGCAGCTGCCTGCAGGGAATCGCCTCGCCGACCGCTTCTCCTGGGATTAGCCCCCATCTGCAGTAGCTTGCGGACAGAGCCAATGTGACCTTGTAGGCACGCACTCCTTAGAGCCGACCCAAACTCTCCCTCGGCCTCGACATTCACGCCGCGTTCATTGAGAAGATCAAGCATTTCGATATGTCCATGAACGGCTGCGATTGCCATGGCATCTTCTGGGAGCTTCTCGGCCATTCCTGGCTTAGAAAGGAGATATTGCAGAATACCGGTCTGACCTTTTTTGATAGTGGCGAGAATAAGATTCTGGTCATGATCTCTCACTCCTGCGTCTCGGCCAAATTCTCTTGCCACATGGTGTCCCATCAAGTACTCGATGGCATCACGAAAACCGGCCTCGGTAGTTCGCTGAAGTGCATCGTCGTAGTCTTGCCCATCCTGGATCACTCCATGGTTCTTGATTAGGAGGTTTGCTATGTCAGCACGAGATCCCTCGCATGCTGCGTGTAGGGCATTCTTGAAAACTTTGGAAGCGGTGCGTGGTGAGACTCCGTGTCCCAGAAGAGTCTTAACAACCCCAAGATGCCCCCTGAAACAAGCAGCGTGTAGCGGATTGCCATAGCTGCCGCAAGTCACATCGGCATCGGCGCCGTGATCAATCAGAGTTGAAACCACAGAGGCATGTCCAAAGGTGGAAGCAAGATAGAGAGGGGTGTGGCCGGTTTCGCTGAGCTGCTCTAGATTGATCCCACTCATGTTAGATAGCGTCATGTCCAATAGACTATCTAAGCCAAAGACACAGGCACTAAATAACGGCGATGGTCCTTCAGGCGAAGTGAGACACTCGTGAGTCTTTCTGAGAGAATGGTATGGGGGAAGCTTTTCCAAAGCCTGTGTCATCCATTCCAGCCACCAGACAAAGGCAATGTTCAGATCAGCGGTTTCTTGGTCGAAAACAAATTGATCCATGGCCTGGAACGCCTCATCCGTGGTTAGAAGAGATAGCTGAGCCAGTTTCAAGTGATGAGGCCAGTAGAGTCCGGCGTAGAGAGCCAGGTCAGAGATTGGACCTGTTCCCGAGAAATTCTGTGAGACGTGATCTGGACCTCTCGAACATTGTTCCAGGCAAGTCTCGGCCAGGAGACGATTCCCGGAGATCTCGGAGAACATGGTCTGCCGCTGCATAAAGTCTCGAGCGGATGGGTGGCACAGACGAAGAATATTCATTGCCGGATCTAGGACCACGAGGTTATGACAGACGTCGAATAAATCAGGAAGCTCCAGGTCACTAGACTGCTGGGAGAGCTCTGGACTGAGTTTCAGTGCTCTGCGTAAAGCTTCGATCGTGAGAGAGCTCTTTGCATAGAGAATCCAGGAGATGACACTCTGAACAACGGATCTTGCCGTTCGATCCAGCTTGAGGAACGATTGGTAGGTGTTGGCGTAGATCTTGTCCAGGTTCTCGCTGAGACCGGCTTCCAGAGCTGTAAAGATATCATGCTCTGTTTTCTTGCGGCAGAGAACCTCTATCTGTAGCTGGACCCACAGGAACCTGTTATACTGAAGTCAGCAACATGAAAACGAATCATATATGCAACTGGTAGGAAACTAACATCTCTTGTGCTCCAGTGGTTAGAGTCTCACGTAAACGTTTCATCAGGTGTTTTGATGGGGAACCATTCAACAGCCTCCGAGAACGAACAATTCTTTCCAGCTGTGCAGCAACGAAGGCCTCAACGTCACCTTGATTTTCAGCTGGAGAGACCCTGATTGTGCTTGCAGATTGCAGCAAGCCATCGATTTGAGCATCGTTGCGGCTGGTAAGGAGCACCTTGACCAGCCCAGTAGACTCATCAATGATTCGTTGAAAGGCCTGAATGAGCTCGAAACGATCTGCTTCTTGTAGTTCATCGATGGCGTCTAGTGCCAAGTAGGTGGCTCTTTGTGTTGCGAGCTTCAGAAGAAGCTCGATGCATCCATACGTTCCAAGTCTGCCCAGTTTACTCCGACTTGTAAAGGCATCAGCTACTTTTTGGTACTCCGACCAGATGATCGGATCGACCGTCTTTTTCTCCTGGTCAACTGCCAACTGTCTGAGTATGCTTCGGAGTATGGCATCTGGAGAAGCACGATCTGGCTCTGATGGACTGGATGAACAGTAGTAGAAGGCGACTGCTGGTCCCTCTTGGTGGTTCTGACTATCCAAGAGAAGCTGGTCAACCACCACCGAGAACAGCGATGACTTCCCACAGCCTCGGACACCACGAAGTAGAACCATGGATGATGAGTCTGACTGCACCCAGTGCTGGTAAGTGGGGTGATTGACGAGCCATTGGCCAGAGCCCGGCATCAGATTTCTCGACACTGACTGGTGATGAAGACGGAACGGGCAACCGGACAGCCACTCAAGCATGTTCTCAAGCTTCTCGCCATCAATATGAGTCTTGATGGACGCGCTTTCTTCAAGTAGATGCTTGAAGCTTGCATGAATATCTCGAAAATTCTTGTTCGTGTTGTGATGAAGCTGGTTGCTGTCCAGTTGCTGTATATCCCGTCTCTGGTTTCGAAAAGCAGCACTTTCGAGCCCCCTCAAGACTGTTTGCGTCTTTCCAATCTCCTGATCGATTATCTGCTGACGTCTACTCTCAGATAGCCAGGGTTCGCGACGAAATCGTCCGCTAGCTTGACTGTAGCATTCCTTGCACTGCTTGATCAAGACGTGTTCTTCGACATAGATTTGCTCGAGGATCTTGAAGAAGAGTTGGTGCAAATCGGGCATGTTCAGTGACTTGGCTTTGATGACGAGGTCGCAGTTGTCGCGGAACGGTAGCCATGACATGAGGTCTTGGTCAAGTGCGACGGGAATGACCCCGTGGCTGTCTTTGGTATAAATACTACGAAGCTTGAGGAAGCCAAGCTCCGTCAGGACATGATGAAAAGCAAAATGTGAACAGTTTGCTTCCACGACGTTCCTGATCCTGCGTGTCAATTCGACGGAGCCTGAAGCGCCATCCTGAGGATCTTGATATGCTGCCACAATAGCGTCAATATACGACGGAGTAAATTCGTTTTCGTAATAACGCTTCAGCACTTCGGATCCAAAAACCACAACTTTGTTGACACGGTCGATGATACCAGTGTCACCAGGAGTTTCAGTACATGGAAGGAGGCACAATTGGTTGGAGAGGATGTTCCTGGTGGATTCAGAACCTCCTGCTCGCGGGGACCATAGAGGCAGAGGGGCTTTGTCCGAGACTGTTCGGGACCGGATTGCCTTCAGCCACTCGATGAGAAGGGCCACGCACCAGGCGTTGGCAGCGCCTTCTTGTTCATTGTCGTGTGCATATACGATGAAGATGCTGGGAGAGTCTGAGTGTCCGAAGACGTCTGTCTCGGCAAGGTGACTCAATATTGACGCAAAAAGCGTGTCAAGAGCTATAGGGGAATTAGCCGAGCTGACCGTATCATGGCCAAGTGTGTACCAGAGTTCAAGTCGTATTTACCTTTGGAGATGGAAGATGATATCGAATTATCTGGCTCCATACTGAAATGGAAATGAATAGACGAGAAGCCACCCGCTCAACACGGGTAACTACCGGCTTACGGCGTTGTGTAGTGTAGTGTGGTGGTGTGGAGTGTAATGTAGTGTGAAATGATCTGATGGAGGCGGGGGAATGCCTGTTGCGTGTAGTTTTATAGCCAATGCCAACCTAACTGTGTAGCCTGAAATATATAAATAGAAAGACGCCTGTTGTTATGTTATTTATAAATTACAAATATAATCCCAAATGCACTTGTAGCTGTTTCACACCTGTTTCAAAGGATGGCAGGTGCACTTGGTGGTCAGCTGTACGTTCAGGCGGACCAACAAATACGCCCAAGGCAATCCTCTCCCGGCGCGAAGTACAACTGTTGGCTGCATGAGTGTTTTCAGGTTATTCAAGTACCTGTTTTTAAGGATTCAGGCTGATCATGCGCCCCGAGAAATACTGCACAATGCAAGCCTCGTTTTGTCACCAAAACATTCGAGTCCAGAGCCTGATCTCCGTCCTGGAGCACAACAGCCCCGGACCAGGATGTGGAAAGGGTGTGAATACGCCCAAGGCCCCCGAAACTACATTTGGTTCGCAAATAGTCCGCCTTGTTCAACACATCATTGTTCTAGTGTGTTAAAAGAGGACTGGCCTACCATAAATCACCTTTAGATTTTATTCAAGCATGACTACCTGCTTTAGCTAAGCTTCCTCAAATACTCTGATTCAGCCCTGATTTGAGCCTGGCGCCATGGGCACCTCTGCCGCGAATCTTCGAAGCCAATGGGCCAATCCAGGGGATATTCTCAGCATCCTACTCCTCATTGGCGGTGACATTGTCCAGAAGGCCATC
The DNA here is from genome assembly GCA_003946995.1 of Fusarium oligoseptatum. Taxonomy (NCBI): domain Eukaryota; kingdom Fungi; phylum Ascomycota; class Sordariomycetes; order Hypocreales; family Nectriaceae; genus Fusarium; species Fusarium oligoseptatum. The sequence goes on from NKCK01000029.1 coordinate 45,404, forward strand.
GCTCAACTTGTTGGGCATCAAGTCCGGCTGCCCGGCACAAGGACATACCTTTCAGTTGTCCCTGTGGCATTCTCGTTTGGCTGGGCGACCTATGGCTTCTCGAATCTTCTCTCCGCTGTTGGGAACATGAAGCTGATGCCCTCGAGCGATTTCCCATCACTTCTTGTCAATTGCTCCAACGGATTCGTTAGGGAAAACGATTCATGGGTGTTGGGCCGGCTTCTTCGTGACCACGAAATCAGACACAGCGTCGACCCGCGATCCCAAGAACAAGGAGGTCGAGCCGAGTCTCTGAGAATAGATATATATCATCTAGAGGCCGTATCCACTGCTCGCTGCGACCTAGTGTGGTGGCTGGGATGGGCGACTTTGGTGACACAGCTCGCCATTGTCATTATTCCATGGATTTTATATGGTGACTGGGTTATCCTAGTAGTCACATTGTCCGGGATGACGCTAGTCGTCATTACTTGCGCCGTGCCACAGTGGGCTGAAGAGAAATGGGCTGCCCCTTGCAAGTTAAGTCGTGACAAGGTGACTTGTCTCACACGCGGCAACGGTCACCTTCACATCATGGTGCTCATCGGCGGCCCAGGGTCTTGGGACCTGGAAAGGCTTGCAACTCGTACACCAGTCCCTCGAACAGAGACCCGTTGGATATCACTCGTCCTCGCCATGTTGTGGATCTGCCTCTTGATTGCGATATCAGGCCTTCAAGAGCATACCTGGTTTCTCATTGGAATCGGGGGGCTCGGAATGTTGCAGAATATCCTTGCCGCCGGAGTCTCTAGAGAACCAGCAGCTTCCAACTTCCACCTCACAAGATTCCAACGTGCGCCAACTATCATTGGGAGACGCCAGGGCTATAATGACGACTCAGATGCCAGCGTCAACCTGGAAGAAGCCCTAGAAGAGCTCGTCGATGTCGATACTTGGCTATCAGGGAAAACGGGATGCCAGTTGTCAGAAGATGAGAACCCCTGCTTGCCGAAGCTATCTCCAATGCCAACATGGCTAACTTCCATGTCGGAGGAAGATGGGATCCCCGAATGGCTTAATGCGCGCAAGCCCGAAATCGGTAAGCGGACCAACAGTGATAGAACACCATTTACCCTGATCAAGAGCAAAATCCAAGCTCTTTTCAAAGATAGTGAAGAGAGGCATGAGGACATCATATACGCGACCGGGGTCCACGGCGCTTTGATGGAGCTGGAGAAATGGGTGCCAACGGCGGGACTTTCAATGCTCCAAATATTCTTCCCCGTGGGTTTGCAGTATCATGATGAGAGTATCAGGGATAACGTCCACAAGAAATTCTGGAAGAGGGCCTACCATACCAAATCAGTAAGGAGAAGAGCGGATCAGAAGCGAAGGGCTGAGGAGAGAAGGGCGGATGGTTTGGCCAAGGTTCAGGGGGGTGACATGAGTTGAACACGGTGGTGTTGCAATTGTACCTTCAACTATACAGGAGTACATAGGGCAAACTCACAATCATCGAGACGTAGTTACCGGTATCCAAGGGGGCGTCGACGGGAATGGTGAAATTGATATAAGATCTTTCCAAACTAAATGGCTCTTAATCCTCATTTAGCATCCTCGCAATGGTAGTTTTAGGTGAGGATTAGCAGCTCGATGCGTGCTCCCATCATCAGAGGCTGCCACGCAGTCGTAAAAAACATAAGACAATAAAGGAACCCTTAATAGTTATTAGGGCAAGAATTTAAGAGCATTCAAAGATAATAATTCTATTATTTCTCTTTTTTATCTCTTAGTTTATTAATTATTAGACTATAAAATTAGGCCCTTCTATTATCTTAGCTAGGGCCAGTCTGACGTTTTTCTACAAGCAAGTAGCTGCTACTTTTCAGACCATACGAGCCAGGAACGTAAAAATCTCGCGGTAGTAATCTTTGGCGAAAACACTGAATTGTAGAACATTCGCTGCCAGCGAGACAGCTTCCATGGCTTCCATGATAGCAACCAGTGCGAGACTTAGGATTATGAACGAAAGGGGTTTCTCTGCGGCAACAGATTCGATAGGCCTTAAGCAGACTTTTTTAACATGATATTAGAACCCCCTTACATGGCAGAGCTGACAATAGGATTAAAATAACGTCACGGAGGGTTATTGACAGAGCCTGATGGCTGAGTGGCGGCCTGTTGCCTAACCCCTCAGCGGCAAAGGGTGAGACACGGTGAGTAGAGCCTCGATATTTATTGGTCCGACTCGGCAGATTGCCTTGCATGTGCGTAGTATTGTTCGCTTACCCATCGAATGACCAGAAGTTGAAAGTGCAAAGAAAATGACGCAGCTGTCTCCCTTGTTGGCTTGGCTCAGGTGAAGTCGGCCGACGCGAAATCAGGCTCTGAGAAGTAGTTGTCTCTTTTCACGTAGTACAAGGCTCTGTGTGCCACCCAGAAAGTTTATTCATACACAATTGTAACAATTGAGCGCTTGGGGGCCAACGAGTGTCTTTCTCCGAAGAAATGGTTGGCACTACATACTATGCTTGTCCTTTGTCAAGCTATCCAATCACCAACAATCAAATAGCCGACGCCGATTAGCTTCTCTCATTTGAAGAGAGCTCCAGCGTCTCAAATGCGACCGATCGGCCATGCCACCACTTCGATTTGATAGGTGGAAACGAGCTCTCGGGGCCTTGGAGGACCATGCCCGGATGTACAACATTGAGTACAACCACCGCAACGAGCATCGGCAGTGCATCCAGATATAACTGAAACTCCTCGTGACGTAGGATCACGTTGGATGAAGAGACGCCTTGGCTGAACTCGACAAGACGGAAGATGATGCGGACCTATTGAGTCGTCAGCAGGTTCTTGAGTATGGTTGATGAATACACTCACCACAATGAGACCAAGAACCACGTAGATAACCCACAGCAGCCGCATGGTCCACATGCTCCGAACTCTGAGCTTCCCTATTCGGGCATCCCGAGAAACTTCTCGATGGAAAAGAGTATGAATGATCAGAAAGACAAGAACACAGCCCAGTTGAACTCCCACACCGGCCATGTACACCTTTCTTCCCAGATCTGCCGTGTCTGAGCTGTTTTTGATCTGCAAGCATCGCACCGCCTGCCGCCTGAATGATGAAGCAAATGACATCGACGGTGACAAAGCACTTCGCGAGCCACGATGCAGAAAGGCCAGCTAGGCGGCGTCGTGGATGAAGGAAGTGGACGAGGCGAGCGACGGTCATGTAGGCGAAGGCGTTGATCCCTAAATATGACATCAGTAAAAGCCACAAGAAAGAAGACAGTTAGGCATACACAGTGGTGCCAGCAAGAGCAAAAGAGTTGACACAATCATGTACGTTGATTCTTGCTGGCCTCTTGCCCCCAAGGCACGCAGGATAAAGCAGACGCACTCCCACAACGCGCCCATGATAATGATCCAACAGAAGGACTATAGCCAAATATTAGTTAAGCTCAAGATGTCAAGACGATGAATAGACCTTTTTGAGAATGGTTGCTTGAACGAGGTGGGCCACGGTGGAGAGGCCGAACGCAACCGCGAACGCAGTGTTGTCCTCCCACTGCGGATAGAAGCCGTAGTTGGCGTTACAAGACTCGGGTGGGACATAACCATACTTGTCCGGGGTCGCGGTCGTGCAGGTCGAACGCGCTGCTGGGGAGGTTGAGGTTGCTTGGGAGACGGCTTGGGTCGACATGGTGTCTTGGTAGTTGAGGTTGGTAGCTTTGGGGAGGCTGTTAACAATGATGATAAAAAGAAACAGAATCAAGACCACTGTTCGAAGTATATATACTCTTAGGTCCGGTGTGCGTCGTCATCAGTCGGTTGAAGTCAATCCAAGATTACCCCTTTCAACGCTCTCAGCCCAGCCAGGCTCGTTTTCGTCGCAACTGACGCGTCTTTTCCGATAAGGGATGCTCGCAAATTACAACTAGCATCTTTCTCAAGCCTTTTAAAAAAACGAGCCACGCAGGTGATGTTGACAATCATGGAGGTGTCTTCTCATTGGTCCGCTCGTCGTTTTCATCGTTTTAGAGATGGCTACCCTGAGCCAAAACACCAAAACCCCCACTCCTATTTTTAGGTCAGGTTTTCTGCCCATAGCGACAAAACCAAATTCACGTGCGCTGAAATGACTGAAAAAAGGAGTTTAATGATGGGTGTCTAAAAATCACAAGAAATAAAAAATCTCTAGGCCCCCCTACTCATCCAGGCCTCCCAACACTCCTGGCAAGTCCTAGAGGCCAAATCATGTGCCTCTGGAAGCCCTTTGGTAAAGTGACCGCAATATTGTTGACCCAAGCCTGTGTAATGCCCCTGCTGAATGCAAAATGTCGTGTTGTGGCCCCGGAAAAGCACGTCTCCAAAACATTATCTAGCATTAGGAAATGTGCGAGGAGAACTTGAGCCACATGGTTAGAAGGGTCCGTAAAGCTACTATATTCGTCCTCAGTCATCTTGTTTGTCAAGGCGTAGCAAGGCACCATTTCGAGGAATGCTGCCAACTAGGTTAGTATCAAAATCTGTGTGTACATCTGATGAGATAACTAACCGTCGCGTGGTGATATTACACTCAACTTGGCCAATCTCTCTAACATGGACAAATACTGCCGTTCGGAGTGGCTCTGACAGAGAGGCTCAATAGTCTTCAGCGAAGCAAGACAGTCTTGGATGACTGTTTCATCACCGGGACGGCCTTGATGCTCAATATGTTTCTCCATGCTACCAACGAATGATTCTCGAGTGAAGGTGCAAAACATCGACTTTGCGTGATCAGCAACGAGAGTTGTCTGGATGAGCATCCAGCCACGCATCATAGCTAGAAAGTCCATCATTCCATCCGACATGTACGATGACTGAAACGTGAGAGCAATCACGGCAGCGTACCGAGCGTCTGCTTCAGCTGCAGTCCGACAGGGCCGTGATAGAGCGTGGTTCAAGCCGTTAATGGCAGACACTCTGAGGTCGAGAGCCTGAACTGAGTAGTCGGCTTGGCTGAAGAGAGTAAGGTGTTGAGCCGCGAGGGCTAGGAGAGAAGAAGCCAGAAAACCATACTATGTAGATCTTGATTAGCATATGCAGTGAATCAATAGTGTCAAGTCAAGCCCAGTCAAAGGGTGCTTTCTAGAGAACATACCTCGTGCGACAGTGCAGCTACATCTTGCCACACAGCTGACGAAGCATATGGATGTGGCGGGTATGCCTCGAGCAGAAAATGGTGAAAGAATCTCAGGTGATCAAGAGACAGGTTGACTTTGGGCGTTGTAGGTACGATGGAGTGGCGAACCGGAGGAAGGGTGGTGGCTGGATAGACACAATGCATGCCCAGTCGTCGACAACCCTGACACTCGGGCCGGCACTCGGAACATTTCACCCTGCGTCTTTTGCAGTTAAAGCAACCTCTTCTCGTCTTTCCAAATCCCTTACCAGGGACCGGCTTGCGCTTTGGTGCCTTCCGTGGTTGGTCTTGCCCACCATGCTCTGCCTCGGCCATGGCGGTCACAGTTGAGTTGGTAGGGTCAGTTCTTACTTGGATAGATATAAAAGGCCGTTGGATGAATATTTGGGCCTAACGAAGATGTTTTTGATGAGGTCCATGAATGTCTTAGAGGTTAGCTGATCTTGAGACGCTTACGTGTTGCATGGCTTGCCAAGCACATGGGTTCGGGTCAACCTTTACACCGACTATCACAACATTGTTGAAAAGAGAAATCTCTACCATCAGGTCAGATAAATAGATATAAGCAATGGTAGAATAGGTAGGTTATGGAGGTGGTAGTAGGATATCCAGCCTGACGTCGCACAACGGGAGTGACATAGGAAATCGCACATTTCCAATTGTTCTTTCAAGATGGAGAAATTTGTGTCTTCACTGCGAGCATCCCTATTGGAATGGATGAACAAGCGTGCAACAACACTGTCACTGAGCTCAATGCCTATTGACAGGTGAGTATTATCTACTTTTCTCCCGATGCCACCCATGATTGTAAGGCCACCGTGAAAACATTCAAGGCCATACTATTAGCATTGGGATATGATGCTGTGATTTGTTGGAAATGTGTTCTTTATCATAGTTGAAGCCGGGATAACCGACATAGAAGATCGACAATACCGACAGTATCTTTCTATTCATCGAGTTGATGACGGGGTAATTGTTACGCGGATCTGGAGATAACTGGTGAGAATGCCATGCTTGACCTGTTGATATCTACCTCAAGGGCCCAAGATATTTAACAGCTCCCAATCTTTCTAGAAATAGGGACCTCAATCAAGTCATCCAATCACCACATGTTTAAACATTTACCAACATCATGGCCACTTGAATCGACCGAATGAACTTAACCCCAGTCGGAGATGACGTAAACCTCACTCGGAGAAAACTCTTCACTCAAGTCCGAGTCACATGTCCGATCCGATCCACCCAAATGTCCGAGACTCTTCACCGCGTCAAACTCTTGCTCCGACTACTTGCATCATCTTTCAACTCCGACCACCATGACGCAGGATTCAACACTAATCACTCCAAGTTCCCATACAGCGGACCGGCAGCTGAAGCGCCGACCGAGGAAGCCACTAAGCTGTGAGCCCTGCCGGCACTCCAAACTCCGATGCGACCGTCAATTGCCCTGTTCGACCTGTTTGCGCAGGGGATGGCAAGCCTCTTGCTCATACGCCCCTGCGAGCTGTCGTCGCACACCTCAGCGACGACGGATATTTCCCGGCACCGGTCGGCCTTCATCTCAACCCCGGCATCAGCCTTCTGAGCTATCTGAACCGGAGCCGGGGCCGGGGCCGGTTTCGCCCCGAAGTCAAAGCCCGGAGGCAATCCAAAGCCGATGGGATGCCGTCCTGTGTCGGCCACCGGTTGAGCCAACACCTCCAGCTCCCACGGATGTCCCCTTCACCTTATCCTTTGGTCCGAGCAAGCCGGTCCCTGAACTCCTTGCAGCGCTGCCGCCCGACCCCGTCTGCGAGTATCTTGTCACCCGTTACTTTGCGACACTATCCCCACTGTTCCATATCCTCCATGGTCCAACGTTCCAGAAGCAGTACTGGGCTTTCTTGCAGAACCCTCAACAAGCAGATCTGTCATGGCTGGCTTTGCTCTATGCTATTTGCGGATTGACCCTGAAGACTGTTCCTCCCACCGATCCTGGTCTGTCAGAGTTATGGGAAGATTCGTCTACGCCCCGGGATCTGTCCGGTTTATCGCTTCGGTGTCGAGAGGCAGCCATGATGTGCCTTTCGCAAGACCAATTCCTCGTCCGACACAATCTCAACACTCTAGAAGCACTGCTAATATTGATTCACACAATCGCTAATACTGAAGGAGCTGAGTATGGTTGGGTCCTGCTCGGAAACGCGCTGCACATCGCTATTGCTCTTCGTTGCCATATAAATGGTGATGCGTCAAACTTCATCGAAAGGGAGCGTCGTCGGCGCTGCTGGGCAGGCATCTTGATCCTTCACACCGACCAGACACTTCTCTATCGAGACATTGACTTGTCGTCTCTCGCCAACATGAAAGCTTCCATGCCGTCCGATGCGAATGATGATGAGGTACAAGAAAATGCGATTTTGACATCACCAGCACAGGCATCATCACGCCGGATCACGCACATGTCACTCATCAGATTCCACTTTCAACTGTTTCAACTGTCAACGCGAGTTCATAGTCATGTATCTGGCCCCAATCAACTAAACGAAGCGGCACTCGGTCCCTTTGACGCCGAGATATCAGAGCAGCAACAGCAGTGGGACTCATTATATCTTGTCAACGGTGCGAGAAGTATCCTAGATACAGCGGGTTATGCGCATTGGTGTATTCTTCAGACTTATGCACACCAGCTCTATCTGCTTCTGCATCGACCATTTCACCACTCTCGATCAAGTTGTTTCCGACCCGAGTCCAGAGACAGATGTGCCCAATCTGGGTTGGCATTGCTAGACATACACCGACAGTTCTTCCAACTGCCGAGATTGAAGTGCTATCGCTGGCTTGTCAACGGGACGATTAGCTGCAATGCACTTCACGGAGCTGTCGCCCTCACGTCGTGTCTGGTGGATATGCCCAATGACGCCGACTTTACAGAGCACTTGGCTGTGATTGATGCTGCAGTTGTCCGCTTAGAGTGCCTTAAGAGAAAGAGTCCAGCTTGTTCACACATTTATCCCATCTTGCGCTGTCTACAGTAAGTCACGCACAAGTCGCATTGATGATCAGGGACTGATTATTCTAGATTACGCTTGTCACGAGCCTCACCACCATCACCTGCAAGGGAACTTGCAGAAAGCAGGTTTGAGGACTGGGTTAGCAATGTTGATTGGTTCAGGCCTGATGCAATAGATTGGGTATGTAAATATCCACTCCTCTTCTAATGCCTTATCACTGACTTGTACAGGACTTTTGGGATGGAGACTTTTCTACACCTCAAGCCGATGATGATCTGACGGCCACCACTTAGAATACCTGATCCAAGAGTGAACCATCATTTGCACGTCTCATAATCCGTGTTTGAGTAAATAATTGATCTGTAATTATCTGTTCTTTTTTGTCTATTTCCAAGAATTCACTGGCCTTTGGCCATTTTGGTATCCAAATGTCTATGATCTATCCAACGTCCAGTCCATACCTCTAAATCCAAGCCTCTTGCTCACAGCCTGCTGTAAGCTGGAGGAGCATCGACAATAATGTCATACTGTCTCTCTCCTTCGTCAATCTTGCAATACCTCGGCGGAGCTTGAATGCCTTCTGACAGAGCCTCATGCGCGCCCTTAGCGATCTGATCATGCTCCTGTACGAAAGCGCCCCAGCCATTGATTGGTAACTCTGGGGAGACAAACAGCGTTATTGGTAGTGATGTTTCGTACTGTGACCTCCGTTAGTTAAGAGCCCCGGAACATAGGGTAATGACGTACCTCTGCTTCAGTGTCGCCCTCCTTCAGCATCACGGCAAGGTGCAGTGTATGGCTGATGGCGACACCGCAGACATCCAGATCTGGCGAGCACTTCCTGACCACCTTAGGCAGCTTCAAACACTGCTCCCATGTTTGAACCCGCTCGCTGAAGTTGCTCAAATCGAGCGGCCACTCCTCCACTAGCCTTCGTCCTTCATAAGATGGCACCCCGTCGTCCGATATCTTGTGGTGTTCGTAGAGACAAAAACTTTGCTTTTTGTCACTTGGATCCCATCTTCGATTTTCGCTAGCTCGGCATGGATGGGAATGAGACCTCCTAGAGCAATAGCCTTGTGGCCTAGGGAGACACTGTGCTGGACTTTTCCAAGCCACTTCCCCTGCTCTGTCACAGGATCCATCAACTCGTAAGCGGATAGAGAAGGCAAGCGAATTATCCGAATAGGAATGAAGTCCTGGAGCGTTTGGGAGGAATCGTCGTAGATGGTGAAGGCGTCTAATCGATATGTGTTGGAGCACCGGACGCAGCCCCTGAAAGACTCATCCTGGTGACCTTGGATGAACACCTCGAAGGGCCATTCGAAGACCCTTCCAGTCCTGGATACTTCGGTCGGCCGGCCTTCAGCAAGGAAAGAATCCCATTCGTGAACGACTGATGCTTCCACTTTCGTTTCATCGCCTGACCCTGTTTTGTGATCCCTACACCATGTTAGCGCTGTCCCGGGGTAACATCTTTCGTCGCAACATACCACATCGAGATTTGGCGGGAGAGCTTTAGTTGAACTCCCCGGATACTTTCACCATCGCGGACAGAGAGTGTGACTTTTCCTCGGAGATACTGTCCAACAGCTTCCTCACCATGCCCACGAAGAAACACATAGTCGCATTCTGGTCTTAAAAAGGTTTAGCACTTGATGTCACACTCCAAGCTTGGGTGTTACCTTATTTTGACACGGACTGGGGGTGTCCCAGTTATCCGAGCCAAAAGAGACCGCATGAAAGGATTTGATAAGAGAAATGCGACCTAGGCGTGAGGTCTGGCCGAGAATGAAACCGTAAAAAGCTTCAACGTGACGTTGTAATCGGAAACGTGGTCGGTCTGGTGATCGGTGCTCTCAAGGGTAGGGTAGTGGTGGTTGGCCTGTGTTCTCAGTCAGGTGAAAGTGCGATGTGTTGACTCCAGTGTTTAAAATCATCTTGGGGTTAAAGTTATTTATTTCAGCCTCTAAACAGGAGAGTGGATAAGAGTCAACTGGTGGTTCAATTCTTCACCGTCTGATGATCTCCGTGAGTCTCCGATTGCTGTGGGGCCGTGACAAAGCTGTCGGAGTCGGAGATGTGTGGGGCTCGGATCGGATCGGAGATGTGATCCTATCGGACTTTTGCAAGCTGACACGATGCGTTTTATGGTCACGGGGCGGTTACGGAAACGACCACTGATGTTACTCTACCTACTATCTCATCAATCCACTATTTGTCGTAATCCATTACTAAGTACCCAACTTCTTCCACAATATCTTCGCGATTTCTCAAACACCCAAGCCGTGGGCGGAACGAGTACGCAGTTACCCACGCCATGTCGAGACGACCGAGCCGATCGATACATCGTCATACAAACCCCTGAGACGAGAACCATGAAGACCACGGAGGAAGTTCTAGACGTTCAGGACCCGATGAATCGGCTTCAGTTGGCGACCCTTTGCCTTGCAAGCCTCTTAAATGGCTTCAACGACGGGAGTCTGGGTGCCATACTTCCATACATGGAAAAGTAGTTACCTGTCCCCCTTACTCCGGTTTCATGGAAGCTAACATTCCTCAAGAGACTACCGAGTCGGATATGCTGTTGTTTCACTCATCTTCATCGGACAAGGCATCGGATGCCTATTCGCCGCAATATTTCTCGACGACCTATACCCGAGCCTCGCTCAAGCCGATGTTTTCAGGATAGCAAATATCTCTATTATTTTGGGCTATCTCCCCATGGTGGTAGGAGTACAGTTCCCCCTGGTTCCGATTGCGTTTTCCTTCGTCGGCTTCGGTGCAGCGATCAACAAGATTCTGGGGAAGACACTTTGCTCTCAGTTTCCGAACCAGCCCTTTCTGTCCGAAATCCTCTATGGATGTTATGGCATTGGTACCATAGTCGGTCCTCTTATCGCAACAGCCATGGTGACAACTGGAGAGATGTTGTGGAATCGATTTTTACATTATCAACCTTGGTTTCGCTGTTTCGGTTTTTGCCCTCTCTTCGTGGCCCTCTCGATCTTACAAAAAAGACCCGCACACACATTCCAGAGATCTAGATATGTCGCCAGCGAGCATGACTATAGGGGAGATTCCCCATTCACTTTCCACGAGGACAGTTCTACTTGGGGCTATCTTCATCTTGGCTTATCGAGGCGTGGAGGCTTCAATATCCGGCTGGACCATCGCTTTTTCTCATCGACAGCCATGCGGGGAATCCTGAGCTGTTGGGATACGTATTGGCTAGCTTCTGGGCCGGCATCGCTGTTGGTAGGTTTGGCTCGTCCGACGTCGAAGAACGATTCGGTCAAAATTTCTTGGTTTATGGATCTGTTATTCTAGCATCTGTCTTTCAACTGCTAGTTTGGCTCACGCCTAATGCCAACAGCATTACTATTGCGGCGTTTGCTGTTGGTGCAATGCTCGGCCCTATCTATCCGCGTGTGGTGGCAATCTTTATGCGCCAGATGAACGAGAAGGGTTCGAGCAAGGAAGTTATCACAATCACTGCTATTGGAAGCTTGGGGGGTGCCATTTTCTCTTTTCTCGCAGGTCTACTTGTTCAAGTTGTCGGCACGACTGTGATGCATCCAGTCGTGCTGGCGCTATTGGCTATTATGTTGGTTTGTTGGTGGGGGATCCCGATCACCGATAAATGCTGTGGACTGCGCAGCTAGCTAGATAGTTTGTATGATGTACGAAAAGACAATTTTCCAGCCTACGAGAAGTGCCACATTCATGAGGAGTTGACAGCAAGCTCCAAGTGATCCCACGACTCCCTCAAAGCCATTGCGACACGTCTTGCACTTGACTAGATTAAAGCTTAACTTGCGACACTTCGCATGGTTTGGGGCCGTACTGTTCTGGAGCTGGCGTTCCGAGCTCCAAAGCGTGGAAGCTGGTGTGGCCGAACTGAGGAATTGCCAAGCCCTGATGCTGTATACGAGACGTTGTTGGCCTTTCGAAATCCTCGCTTATTGTGTTACTAAGAAATTGAGGCTCGGAACCTGTCCGTGGCTGCCCACGTTCGGAGAAAAGCACTCTCGGACATGACAAGGGAATGAATGATCGGAGATGTGTGCTGATCGGAGTTGGCAGGTCTTCGGAGATGATCTGCCCGGGTGACTCGATGTGGCCAACAGCCTTCCCAATTTGTGCAATTTTTTAGTCAAAATTGAAAGGATTCAAGTCAATCCCGGTAATTCAATTGGCCATCTCCGGGATCCTGCATTGTTAGAAGTCTGGTGCCACCCTGACCTTGATGCTAGTATATAATGGACAGAAAGAATAGCAGACTATCCACCTAAAAATAACAACTGATACAAACTATCCTTCAACTATATTTCCTGTCTCTCCACCGCTTCACCATTCGGCTAAACTGGAAATGGCAGTTTCACACCGTTTCTCAACGAACGGGTGTCCAGCTACCCGGTCTACAGGGCACAAACTTGAGCACAAGCAAATGATCCAACCCACTCAGGGCCAAGTGGGTGCTCCGAGACATCTCACACGAGCCCTCTACCTTCCAATGCACACACAGAAGACATCCCATCTTCCTGTATATGACATCTCCGAGCGGTACTTCGAAACGCTTGGACCCTTTCCACTTGGTGGGAGGAAGTACAAGATCGAGTTTTGTCTTCTCCTAAAACCCTGCGGTGATGATCCTGAAGACGACGTCAAATTCCTTGTGGATATGGATTCAAGTGGTTCGCCTGCAACTGTTCGAGAGCGATGCATTGGACGTGACGCGTTGGACGTTACAATGCAAGTTCTTGATATTAAAAAGGGAAGGAAACTTGACTAATTCTTCGAGGTCTTCCTCCCCTCAGACAAAGGGGTTTTCGCTAGCAATCCAGTCGCCTGCGGCCCGAACTTGGGTTGGAGCAAGACTGTCATCTGCCCGATCCGTTGAACCAACCAAGAGTGGATTTACTTGTTGCCCAAGCCTGCAAATTAGCCTAAAAACCTCGGGCTCTAAGGATTTAACGCAGCCCCGTTCTCTCAAATGGCAACTGCACATGAACAACCCCAGATCATTACGTTATGACTTAATAGACCAGGAGCAGAAATCCCCCGATGGGGAGAACAACTCTATAGCGGCAATCTATCATCACTGCGGGTTTGAGAAAGACCTACACACAACCTTCAGTGAAGGAGTTGTGCTACTTCCTGGTGTAAAAGATCCTGTCTTGGATATAACTATTGTATCCTCATTATTATGCCTCCTACATACCATCCGCAAGCAAGATATTAGGGTGAAGAAGTCACGGGCCAAGTCTATTCTTAGAAAATTTGTTCCATAGTGTTGTTCATTGAGCCAAAGAGTACTTATGATCAGCTTTCGGGTTGTATTCATCGTTCTATGTCTGATCACCTTTCCATGCCAGCCAGGCTATAATTAGTTGCAATACACCAACAACCAGTGAGAGAAACCCCAGCAAAACCGACAGGAACAGTCCTATAATAGCCACAGTCAATGCGTTCCTTTCCGAAGTGTGTCTCTCAAACCACGATACGAGAGAATTTGTAGGTGGAGGCTTCTTGACGACCTCGTATAGCTCAGCCAACCGGGGCCCCCAATATGTAAAGGAAAGGTCATCCGGAATCGGTCTCACAAACTCCACCCATGTTGCCTCGGGATCAAATCCTTCCTTTTTGATCAATTTCTTCAATAGCCGCATGGATCTCTTGTTTCCGATGTTTGCTACAGGAAAGAGAATGCAGTGAATGGTGATGAGTGTCTCAAAGAGTAATCGTGGGGGTAGGATTCCACTATCTTCAAGTCAGCCTCCTGTTACCCCCTGTTATATCGTGTTCAGGTTCTCTTACAGTTTCAAGCTTTCCTCAAAGTTGAGATCGAAATCAACGTTCTTGTACCGCTTGATCTGACTCTGAAGGAACATTGTCTGGTGGAACACTTTGAGGACTCGGTCCTTGGGGTCATACAGCAGATGGTCGATCAAGTTATTTGTGGGCTGGATCCTTATATTGCTCCTCCTGACCAGCTTCCATGCCTTCAGTGAACCCCTATTGGGGACACTCCTCTTCTCATCCTGGTCGACGGTTGAAATTGGGTTTAGGGCGAAAGCTTTCTCCAAAAAGTCGGCGAACCCTTGGTTCGGTTCCCATTTTGCTCGCGTGGCGGTGCCAGACTGGAATCCTTCGGAGTAGTAGTCCTTGGATGCGCAGTTGATCATGAACGCGGCGCTGACGACTAACCTGGCCGCATACTCCTTCTCCGAGGGTTTGGCATCTTTTCCAGCAAAGGCCACATCCAGAAAGTCATTAAAGGTTAATGTCGGGTTGCTTCTGAGTATTTGCACACAGGAAAGGACGTCTTTGTGGGACTTCAAAACAGGGCTGTCGATCTCGGTAATGGCATGGCCGAACGTTGACGGACTGAGAACTTCATTGTAATGCCTAAAGAAGGCAGAAAAAACAGGGCTTTCAGAGGGATTGTAGGAGGGAGCACCAAGAAGATCAGCGGCGAGCTTCCGCGTTTCTGCTTCGTTGCAAACTTGCATTCTGGGATGACTTCTCGAGGCTGGTCTCAGGCGTGGCCTTCGCTTCGATGGCGCTCTTAAGGAGTCGGGCGCAGACAAGGACGATGAGTGGCGCAATCAGGCTTGGGCATCGCCGTCCACCACAGCCACCACCAAACGTGCTTGGCAAGTAGGCTGGGTTGATGTTGTGAAACAAATAGTGAGACACGGCAAGACTCGCCCTGCATGGTGAGATCATTGGGCTTTTCAACCCTCTGGGGACCCCCCGCACGCGGGCTTTTGGTAGTTTTCCCTCCAACATCTCCTCCCCGTCCATTGTCGAGCATCACGCAACACGGTCCTCGTATCTTGTCGTTTTTATGTCTGCTTTCGCAGTCCCAATGACAGTAAATGGGGGCATGACTTTTTTTGAGGCTAGGACACTCCTAGACGCCCCCAAGAAACTGAAGAATGTCACAGCGACTCTCGTAGCAAGGTGAAGATTCTCAAGACACGTTTGATACGTTCGTATTCTGACCTCATGTTCCGTCTAGTGTATTTGGCTACTCTTCTTCGGAGCCCTCATCGCCCCCAGCAGACGAAAGCGGTTCTTGTCATATCAATTCTGCACCACAGCATTCCCAGGTGCAGACGCGACCCGTCCTTTCAGTAGACCTTGCCCAGGTCGCTACGCCTTTGGGAGGGACGCAAAACCAAGAGTCAGCTACCGTACCAGATGAAACGGAACACCAGGACCAAAACGGGCCATTCCGAGATGCGGTCGAGCTGCCTCATGTTTCACCCAAAATCTACGTCTATCCTCACAGTGGATCAGATATACCCGAGTCGTTCAAATCTCGTTTCCGTGAGGTGGTGAATCTCTTCAGATTGAACACGGAGCAACACCCACCTCTGAAACCCCATCTAGAGCACATTGACTACGAGCTCAGAATGTGTGGAACGTCGGTTGACGATGCGCATCCGTCAATTGTCGTTTTTTGTCGGCCCAGCGAGTTGACCTGCTTGAGATCGCTTCTCAACAGCAAACACCTCAAGATGCAGTACTGTCTGCGAAAGTCATCGCCAAGATACTCCTGGAAAGCCTGGCGGAAGAACCCTTCAACGTCGTCAGATACATTCAAGCCCTTGTTCAATCTGTACTTTTGGAAAGCTCAGAGGCCTCGCATCCTGTACTCATGCGAGCGCTCGATGCAGTCCGTCTCTGTGCTCGTTCAGCCAGCTAAGAGCCCGTGTTCTAAGCTGACCATGTCAGGCAGCGTAGTCACTGTCCCAGATATTGCAGGAGGACGGCACTTGACTTCGACAATTGGCTGCATTCTCCAAGTTGATTCGAAATTCTACGGGCTAACTGCCGCACATTTACTGCATCAGGGAATCAAGGCTCAGGGTCTTCATGGAATTAAAGTTCCAGCGCATGACCACCTGCATTTTACTACTATCACACAACCAAGTGACATAGCCGAGTTGATTCTCGGGCCATGTATTTCTCCTTCTGAAACAGACCTGGATTACCACATGAACGATGAGGAGGACGACGATTTCGTGGATGAGGTCGAGTACCTCGACTTGGCAGAAGATGATCTAGATACACCAGTGACAACCCCAGTTGTTGACACTCGAACCATCCCGCTTGAGGATGGCCAAGTGCGCAGAACCGCACTCCTTGATTCTTCAAGTTGCTCGACATCATTTGAGTCCTCCAATGTCCCAGACAATGACTGGGCTTTGGTACCCTTGGACGCAGAAGAATCTAAGCTACCCAACGCCTTTTTCGACCCCAAGAACACATCTCGGCCGACTTTCTTCTCGAGCACCCAGGGCAGCTTACCTGAAAAGGAAACTCGTGTCCTCATCGTTGCCTCAAATCATCGAGTGTTGCGGGGGCTACTGCAGCCGGTCCCTTCCTTTTTAGGTGGTATAACGCGCAAGGGGCAGGCCGAGTACTGGACAGTGGCCTTGTCTGGGGGGGAAGGTGAGCGATGAAAGTTGTTGTTGGGCTTGAGTCGAACTAATGTGAGGCATAGCGTTACATCCAGGGGACTCGGGTTCTATAGTCATAGGGGCCGACAGTCCAAATGTTGTGTTTGGGCACGTGGTGGGATCAAACCCTCTCGGCGAAGTCTACGTCAGTCCACTCAAAGCCACTATGAATCAGATCATGGGCTTGATGAAGACGACCAATGTCTCTCTTCCGGAGCCACTCCCACTGCTGAGTGGTCTTGCAACTTATCACTTGGAGAAAGGGGATGATTACGCCTTCGAGCTTCTGACCTACCTGGATACCCTTATACAAACAACCCAACAGACACCAGAGTGGTCCTCTTCAGAGTCTTGGGCTCTATTCTCTCAGCGACTTGAGCTTTTGGAGGCTGTCAGACATAGCTTGCAGGGATCGAAGGATTGCGAAAAGGTAAACAGAGTTGCATAACTGAGTGAGGAACTTGCCGCTAACCCGGCTCCTGAGCAGATTCGAATACTACGAAAGTTCTCGTCTGATCATTTAGAGAAAGATTTGAGTTTCGACTCGATGTCCGTGGCGAAATCGACCGCCGATAGCGCATCCCCATTGCCCGAGTGGATCTTCCGACAAGAGAAACAACCTTACAAGCCTCAAGCCGCGTTGGACGAGCCCAGGTTCGATATTAGCGGACATGGTCCCTTGCGGACTTTTGATGTCTTTGCGCTCATCGTCAACAAGATGGTTGGGACAGGCATCTATACTGCCCCTGCTTCCGTCTTTCTGATGACAGGCAACAAGATTCTGACGCTGGCTCTGTTTGGTGGTGGTTTCTTGTACTCTCTGGTCAGGTATGTGCCCCTGAAAGTCTTTTTGATCCCATAATAGTTTTGGAATTGGTTGGATAGTGGACTGACAACCGACAGCATGATGATTTATCTCGACTTTGCCAAAGTGTTACCATTCAGCGGCGGCGAACTCGTCTATGTTAGTTGCACACCGCCTTAAGCTTGTCCTTCCCGCTAACACCAACTACAGCTCGACGAGATGACCTCGCACGTGTCCAAGCCCACGAGCGGACCGACAGCTCGTGCCTCAATGACTGGATCTTTTCAGGGGCCAAGGCTAAGTAAACGAACAAACGCCGTGCTACGAGCCCTAGATACACGATCATTCATCTCCCCGGCGCTCAAAGAGAAAATGACTTCGTTGATAACAAGATTTCTAGGTGATGGACTCTTCGCGTACATCACCTATTCAATCGCCTTCATCTTCTTCTTCAACTCTGGGACCAACAGCATGCAATTTGGACGCTACGTCCTTCTCTGTATGCAAGACAACAACAAAGATGCGACCTCAAGCTCGAAGGACATCAACAAAGATCTCATGCAGTTGATCGGTATTGTTGTTCTCTCCATCATTTGTCTTTTGCAATACTTCAGTCCGAAGTTCGGCCGCGGTATGAACAAAACACTTGCCGTTATCAAGCTTGCCTTCCTGGTGGCCCTGTTCATCGTTGGCATCGCCGCCACGAGTCGCGATGTTGACGTTAATAGATCCAACGACTGGTATATCTGGTATGGAAATGATGGCAAACGAAGTGACTTGACATTTGCAAAAGCCTTGCTGTTGGTTCTCTTCAGCTTCCAAGGTTGGGAAAACGCGACATTTGTTAGTTACTGCTCCGCCAGTTCCATGAATACCACTGACATGCCCCCCCTCTAGGTCGCCGGCGAGATTCCTGCCAACAGACATCATGTCTTGCGTCAGGGGTTTACTGCCGCAGTTTTAACTGTTGGGTGCTTATATCTTCTCATTGTGGCTGTCTTTGTAAGCACTGTTGTTGATTTTTCTGGGCGCATACTGATATTGGAAGCTTCACGCTATTGCCTGGGTTGATGTCGCAGACGAGAGTAAGAATGCCGACTACCCCGCGATGGTAGGTCAACCAAAATTAGCACTTTCGTGAGGGTCCAAAACTAACATGCACCTCTAGCTCACTGGCGACAGTGTGGGTGCCAGACGGGCCTGGGCTATCATAGCTGCCATTTCCTCCTTCGGAAACCTCAATGCTATCATTTACACAGTCTCAAGAGGTAATTAACGACCTTAGTATTAGGCTTTTTCTATGATGCTCACATAATTGCCAGTCAAACAGGCCATTGGTCAAGCAGAGATCCTTCCGTGGTCTCGATACTTGAAAAAGGATGATAACCTTCAGCGAAGCTATTCCGGGCCCGAAGAGGACGCATTTCTTCACAAATCACCACAAGGTGGGTTGATTGTCCACTGGATAATCAGCGTAGCCGTCATCTCGGCGACGGCTGGCTCTCACAGCGTAATGGAGGCAGTTTTTATCCCAGGCTATATCCAGACATACATCCAGTGTTTCTTTCTAGGTTTGTTGCCCTGCCTTATTCTCCACTGAGTTGATAACCAACGTCCACTAGGTGTGCTCGGTCTGGCTTTCTTTAACCTCAAGTCTCACGAGGAAGCGCTTTGGCCCAAGGGCGCTCCTATTTGGCGAAAGAAGAGAGGCAGCGTTGCCCAAGCCTTGCTGGTCCCAACTATTCTGTTGTATTCCGCCGTTAACATGGCCATCCTCGTCATCAATGCCATGCCCCCGTTCTTGGCGGGTGATAGCGAAGACAGTGATCTCGCCGGTTACATGTTCCCTGCATTGCTAGGCGGATTGTTGATCGGTAGCACGGCCTACTACTTACTCTTCTTTGGGGCTGCTCGTCGAAGCTACGAGCTGATCCAGAACGGGAATCCCCACGTGGACTTATCAAGCTTCAGACCGTCCAAACGCGTTAGGCAGGATGGCATTCTAAACGCCCAAAGCCGATGGAACCTCATGAGATGGGCTAATGTTCAATGTGAGATTAGAAAAGACTATACCTACGACAGGAGCCTTGAACGGGTCTACAGGTTCGGGAGACGATGGAGGGCTATCTATTCTGTCCCTGGCGACGCTTCCTACCAGGTAAGTATACGACAGGATACAAGTGTGAGGACCTAAAAGCTAACCGGCCATGCAGCCCCCACCTGGTGAGGATTCTTCAACCACTTCCCCAAAGACTGTAACCTCCCCCATGTTTTTGTATTGGCTCTTTGGTGGTTCACGCCTCAATTCTAATTGGAATCCCCATGATATCGTAACCGAGTGGAGGAAAGAACCGAAGAAGAGATTTTTATGAGGTGACCAGGATGTTGACCTGGATGTTCACACCATGGTTATCCGACGTCTTAGAAAGGCCAGATAGTCGAGAGTAATGGCGCCGGCTTGAAGCAACTGGATATTTTTCATTTGATCGTATTTAAAACGATGTATCATAGTCTTCGATCTCCATTGACGGTTCATCTCTGCCTCAACCTATTCTTTTCGCTTCAAAACTGCCTTGAGGCAACCGAGAATTTATGATCCTCCATTGAGAGCATGCCCGGGTATACCCAGTGTTTAGGTACTTAACTTGAGCAAGTTTTTAAATATTCGTAAGTTATAACACAGTGTTGGCATTGGGAGATAATGCTATGATATATTAGAAATATATCTGTTATAATAGTTGAAGCTGGGATAACCGATATATAAGATCGTAAGTCATAACATAATATATTATGCAATATATCATATAGCGTACATATCTATGGTAAGCACATGTTGGAAAACATCGAGTCCAGAGCTAGAGCCATATGTCTCACATCCGCCGCGTCCTGACTCCAAAATCCCAATGCCTGAATAGCAACCTGTATAGCAGACCCCCATCTTACAGGGAGCTTGATCCTGCGCTCAGGCTGCGTCGCAGCCGCTAGAATTAGACAAGCATAAGCAAAGATGCGACGTGTAATGAACCAGGAGCCACCATGCCGCAACGTGTGTTGATACTCGTAGATCTTCTGCACGCATAGATGGATTGCCTTCTCTGCAAGTTCGACACATTCTTGAAGTGGTGTCTGATCGGAAGGTAGGTGGAGGACGTGATAGAGAACAGGACGGAGTAGGAGTTCGTTCCATTCGAGAAAGCGGCCGCGGAGACCAAAGGCGAATTCGTTATCGGGCACTTGCTCATCGTCAAATTGGACGATAGTAGGAAGATGAAAACGCCTATCTTAAGTTAGCATGCCGTCCAATCTTTGTCTCTAGTTGTTTACCATAATGATCTCTGTTTCTCCAACTCATGGTACTGGCGGATGAGTTGTGGGGGGTTACTCAGCCAAGACTTCTCTCCACCTTCAGCGAGATGCTGAAGCGTATCGTCAATGGTTCGCCTCAGGGAGATCTCTGCGAGGTAATAACACCAGCCTCTCTCTTCGAATCGTGAGTCGTAATTGGTTGGCGACAAGGCCTTTGTCTCGACATCGGCACCCAAAGTGGCAAATGTCAGCGGGGGTTCTGGGAGGGGATCGGGGTAGGACAAATCTCCCAAGCCGCTGGGTGGGAGGTCTATCTCAAGGAGAAACTCTCTAGTATTAATGTTAGGGTCTGTCTCCTCGTTATGGATTTTCCGACCAACCTCTCAGCTCTGAAGCAAGACCAAAAGACTCTCTGCTCGATATGGAGATCGTTGGGCCCAGACGAGTCACAGGTTACCCATGGTCTGGTGCCAGTTTTCAGTAGTCGGACCTGGAGCCTAGTGGCGGCCTGTTGAAGATAAAACCATGCTTGTAGGTGCCGAAAATACGTCTTCTCATAGATGAATGCCAGAAAGAGACACTGGATGTCTAAGAGGCTATCGCCCAAAAGACCGAGCCTTTTCTTGGCTGCGAGAAAGTAAGCTTCCGCGTTTGTCTTATTCTCAAAGAACGGGGCTGTATCATGGGCTCTCAGTAGCGTATCCATGTAGATTTCTGGTGGCTTCTTCCATGGTTGAGTGGTGACACCAAGGGCGGATGCTAACAACTATGGCAGTTCAGAGCATGCCAGAAGATGAAACGGGATACTCAACATACCACAAGACAAGAAGCAGAGTCCCATTGAAGACCGTTCTCATCAGCCATCTTTGCGAATCTCATGAGCCACTTGCCATCCAAGATTGGGTTTCGAGGATGAAAGAGAGTGAGGAACCTTTGACACAACCGCGTGAGGCCCCCGTCTTGAAGTAAGCCCGTTAGCTCAGCGCTGTGTTGGTTGGCTCCATCTCCTGCATAAGAACCATCGTTCTGCTCAGGTACAAGGAGAAAGGAGTCAATTTGGGCATCTTTCTCTGGCACGATATTGCGCAAAACGGGCCACTTGAGTATAGCTTCACACCTAAAGGCCATGAATGAAGATGAGTTGAGCCTTGAACATCTTGCACGGTCCGTTGATTGTTGGGCGTTAGATACCTCGATCGGAGGAGACTGAAATGTCGATGGTGAGACTCCCTGATAATTGGATGTCGTCTGTGGCGATGTTGTTGAACCTCTAACAGATGCCACTGGTGAGGCTACCTGAAGTCGCCCAATCATGTCTTTGATCTCGTCAAGCCGTGCAAGGATCTTTTGATCTGAACCCTCGCTCTCGGCGTCATGGCCGGCCGGAGATGGAGGCTGAGGCGAATCATTCTCGCCATAGACGCATCTCGCCTGCTGGCGAAGACAGTAGCCGCAACTAGGCCTAGCATTGTCACACTTAACCTTTCGAAGACGACAGAATTGACATGCCACCGGGACTCGTTTTCTATGAGTGTAGTCGGTTGTCGTCCGGGACCGTTTCTTAGCTGGTGGCCCGTCTTGGGAACCGGTCGGAGTGGAGCCAGTGTCGTCAAGGATCAGGGCCAGATCCGACGGGATGCGGAGTGCCTGCTGTCCATGATTGGATCCAGCCGAGGCATTCGACAGTGGCGGAGTGTCTGGGGCCATTGGCAAGTTGTTCGGGCGCCGTGTACTTTGTTAAAGGTGGATGGAGGGCGGAGAGACGAGAGAAAAAGAGGTCAGCCAATGGATGGATAATGTTAGCCGTCCACAAAGAGGGGTTAGCTTCATTCACAAGGCGCTAGCCAAGCACTCACGGAACCCAGACTCGGCAGCTAATGTTAGCTACCTGTTTAAGCGATGAGAATACCGCAAAGAGCATGATATGGATGACAGGAGGCAGAGGGGCACTTTTAAACACCAAATGGGTTAATGGAACTAGTTGAATTCAGTCGGTGACTACATAATCTCCTAAATTACGACACAGCTACGTCTTAAGACCAAGATGTGCATCATGAACCGAGCGTGTTTGGGTACAAAGGCCATGCTTAAACCGCCTCCTCTGCAACCTTGAACTCCTTGTGGTCAACCATTGCCTCCCCAACCTTAGATTCCTCCCCCAGACTAACACGAGCTTTTTTAAACTTCCGAATAGGCACCTTGTTGTTAAAGAGGGCGTCAATCTCCTCCAAACTCTTACCATAACACTCAGGCACGCAGAAAAATGCAAAGCCCACCGATACAGCTGCCAGGCTTCCAAAGATGAAGCCAACACGAGGCCCAAGAGCAGCGTAAGGCGGGTTAAGAAGATAAGGAAGACCAAATGTCATGGCGGCTTGTGTGGAGATGGCAAGAAGTGATCCGGTCGCATATGTAAGGTCTCGGACTTCGGCAGAGGGCAGCTCAGCAGTGATGGTATGTGACAACTGGCCCCACGAGGCACAATATCCAGTACCAAAGATCATCATCATAGCAATGATGCCACCCTTGACAGTCTGACTAGGGTTTGAGATCATTCCCAGGCCGCCCATGATCAGAAGCGCTGAAGCTTGCACTGACGAACCGCCCAGTAAGAGAGGGCGTCGACCGATAATATCGACCAACATGAGCGTCATGATAGAAACAATGAGAGTCACTACCGAGTTGACAACCGTGAGGACAAAGGGGTTGACAGTGCCGATGGACTTGAAGAAGAGAGTCCCGTACATGCCTGCAAATGCATTGCCCGTGCCGTGAAGGAAGAAGTTTGTGGCGAGAACAATCCCCGTACGCTTGATGTGCTTGCGACTCCAGATTTGCAGCCAACGCTTTGCAAAGCCTGCTTCACTTGGCTTATAGTGGTGTGACTCGCAAGCTGCTTGGATAGAGGCCAACTCTTCTTGGATCTGCTCCTCCGAGAACTTTCCTTCGCGAAACAGTCTCAGTGCATTCAGTGCCTCCTCGTGTCTCTCACGCAGAACAAGCCAGCGTGGGGACTCTGGCATCCAGAATGTGCATGCCAAAACAATTGCGGGGATGCAATAGAAGAGACCAATGGGTAGGAGATAGCTGGTCTTGCTGGGTATCTCGCTTGTTCCATAGCAGACAAGTGACATGATGAGCATGCCAGTGAGCAAGGCGGTATTATACGAGGCAACCATGGCTCCTCGAGCTTGTAGTGGCGTGATCTCGGCTTGGTACAGCGGGATCACAGCAAGCTCCATACCAATGTA
Organism: Fusarium oligoseptatum; assembly: GCA_003946995.1. Taxonomy (NCBI): domain Eukaryota; kingdom Fungi; phylum Ascomycota; class Sordariomycetes; order Hypocreales; family Nectriaceae; genus Fusarium; species Fusarium oligoseptatum. Next base: position 69,406 of record NKCK01000029.1, read on the forward strand.
TAGGTAGTTCAGGGCTCTTCCGGCGAGCATCTGGTCGCTGGTTCGGGCCGTAAGGAGGACGGTGGTGCAGATGATGGTCCATACACACATGACTCGAACAGTAAAAAGCCGACCGAAGCGGTCGGTAAGTCGATTTCCAATCACTACACCTGTAATCATGTCTCAGAGGATGCTTAAATCTGACAAGATGCAACTATGACTTACCGCACGCAAAACCGACGATGGAGAAGCCGTTGAAGAAAGAGAGCCACTGAGCCTCGAGAACGACGGTACCATCCGGTTGCTTCGTGCCGAACTGGTGCGTGAAGTGCTCCATGGCCTGGATATTGGTGAATGCACTTCCCTCAAAGCCAAAGTTGAACTGAGAGAGAGCAAGGATTGTAGCTGTAAAGAAGAGCCTTCCATTGAATAGGCCCTTAAAAGGGAGGGCCGATTTTGAAGTACCCATGATGACGGAGTGGCCCAGGACGAGGCAGGATGGTTGGTGTTGAGGAACTGATGTGGAATAGGGGCAATAGTTGTTTGCTGAGATGCTGACCAGAACCTAATTGAGCTGGATCTTGACAATTGCAACTAGAGTGGTTCAAGTGATGATATTTAAACTTGGGCAAAACTCGAACTTGGCATGGCTAACCTCTTTCCGGTAGTGGCCTTGGGAATAGACTTTGTGGGGTTAGAAACGCATGTTCTCCAAGTACGCCCACGGTGAAGCAGGGATATACACGGGTTAACATGGAATAGAGTAATGTTGAGACATCACTAGCTTGCTCGTCATCTAAAGGCATCTTGCCTCATCGCCAACTTGAAAGCTGGGGTTGCCACGAGACCTCATCCTCCCCTGTTGAGTGTGGGTTTTGCGTATTTCCCCGCAGGAGATGATTGGCTGGTGTTTTCATTTTCAGTCTCTCGTCTTAACTCCGTCCTTCCGCTCCGTCCTCCCGCTCCGTCTATCCGTCGGTGTCCGTCGTCTCAACTCTCACCAACCAGTCAGGAACTAGCACTCAGCACGCGTTATTTCCAACCCTGGTTCTTTTACTCTATTTCCCCAGACTATTGTACTGAATATGCATCACAGGATCTACGCCCTCGGCTTCGGTTGCAAGCTGTCACCTGAGTGTCCCAGACTTTTCTTTTCAGCCGGCTCCGAAAGCGGCATGTGTAACCATCCGTCGAAACGGGGAACAATAACCTTCCATGTTCCCGGCATCTTTTACCCTCGCTCTCTTTTCTCCCCTTGACTTCTTCTTCGCTGAGCTGAAGTCCAACTTCCAAAATCCTGTTCCCACCATCAACCCTCTCCCAATCAAGCCATGTCTCAAAAACGCCCCAACTTTCTCATCATCATCGCAGATGACCTAGGCTTCAGCGACACAAGCCCCTATGGCTCCGAGATCAACACGCCAGCCCTCAATGCCCTGGCCCAAGAAGGTCTCCGCATGACAAACTTCCACACAGCATCGGCCTGCTCCCCAACCCGCTCCATGCTCTTCTCCGGCACGGACAACCACATTGCAGGGCTCGGCTGTATGTGGGAGCACATGCAGATGCGCAAGGACTACTTCAAAGGTCAACCTGGCTACGAGGGTTATCTAAACCATCGTGTTGCAGCCTTGCCTGAGATTCTGTCCGACGGCGGATACTTTACCGTTCTGTCGGGCAAGTGGCATCTTGGGTTGACCAAGGAGTTTGCCCCTTGTTCTCGTGGCGTCAAGAAGAACTTCACCTTCTTACCTGGTTCGGGTAATCACCATGCCTATGAACCGCAGCTACATGATGCCGATAGCTGGTTCTGTGCTTTGTGTACCGATGGGCATTGGATGGAGGGTGACAAATTCCTGAATCACAGAACAGATTTACCCGAGGATTTCTTCTCCACTGTCAGTTTCACTGATAAGCTGTTAAACTTCTTCGCTGCTCGGTCAGAAGAAGAAAAGGAACAGCCTTTCTTTGCCTGTTTGCCATTTACAGCCCCCCATTGGCCGCTTCAAGCCTCCAAAGAGAGAATCACCAAGTATGGTACGTCGACCCCTACCAATCCCAAAATTCAATGGGGCAAAATACTAAAAGATGTTCCAACAGCTGGCATGTACGACGACGGTCCCGATGCACTCACTCAAAGACGTCTCGCACGACTAAAAAGATCTCGGCCTCACCCAAAAAGACGCCAAAGCGCCTCCCCCTGTTGCGAGCGCCATGACTCCAGAGTGGAATGATCTTTCCCCCGATGACAAGAAGCGATCTGCCAAGACCATGGAGATTTACGCCGCCATGGTTGAACAGATTGATGAGAATATTGGACGAGTTGTGGAGTACCTCAAGGAGAGCGATGAGTTGGATAACACGTTTATCCTCTTCATGTCGGATAACGGCGCTGAGGGTGCTGCCATGGAGGCTCTACCGGTGAGCATCGATTCCCACCCCAATTTATCCGCATGTCTAATGGGTGTGTTATAGATCATGGGCGGTCCGAGCACGATGGCCAATATCATCGAAAAAGTACTACGATAACAGCACAGAAAAACCTCGGTAACAAAGATTCGTTCATCTGGTACGGACCTCGTTGGGCAAACGCCGGAACTGCACCAAGCAGGGGCGTCAAAGGCACGACGTTCGAGGGCGGAATCAGATGTCCCTGCATTATCCGTTACCCGCCCTTGCAACCACAACCGGGCAGCATCAGCAACTCGTTTGTCACAGTAATGGACATCCTGCCCACGGTCCTCGAGCTCGCTGGACTTGAACATCCCGGAAAGACATACCGCGGCCGCGAAGTTGCCCTTCCTCGCGGCAAATCCTGGGTACCACACCTCGCCTCGAAGAAAGCAGATGATGTATCCATTCACGGAGAGAACACACACACTCACGGCTGGGAGCTCTTTGGCCATAGAGCAATTCGTCAAGGAAACTGGAAGGCTGTGTGGGATCCCAAGTTGGAAAACGAGAGATGGCAGTTGTTCAATCTGGAAAAAGACCCGAGCGAGCAGAGTGATGTTGCCGACACAAATTCGGAGGTCTTGGACAAGTTGGTGTTGTTTTGGGATCAGTATGTGGCTGAGACGGGCATGATTCCATCGCCATCATTTTAGACTGGGTGGACGGGAACCTCGACCTGATTAACCATTCAATCAGGCTTCTAGACAGAGAATAGATCCGGTCTTGCTTCTGGTTGAAAAGAAAGATGCCCCCTTGAGGTTCATGGAGTTCAATATTTGAACCAAGCCACGGGAGCTGTCGCGGCCACCTCAGCCCTGACTTTTTTTTTCTTGAGCTCCCTGTTCATAAACGATATTACGAAACACAAGAGAGACTGCCAAGAACCATCTCCCCTTCAGTCCACTGACAATCTATAAGAGGTAGAGCCACATTAGCAAGCAGGTCGTTTATAACTTCCGCTTAGTCATGCGACCAACCTCCATCACAACGTCACAGCAAAACACATCGATGCAAGACTGGAGAACCGTCGTCCAATTTAAGTGACGCGCTTACAAAGATGTTCAAACTCACCTCTATTTCAGTTCTTTCGTAAGCACCTATTTTATGTTATCTCTATAAACACGACGAACCGCGTACTCTTTATACGAAAGATGTTATCAAAGCCTCTTGATTTTCAGGGGAAATGGTTCCACCCAACACGCGTCAACTCCACTATCTACTCCAGTTGAATGACGCAACCATCCACGTACTCTCGCCGATTTGCCGATGTTTGGTTCCATTTTAATCAGATCGACGCGAGGGAGAATGAAAAAAGTTTACTTTGATCGTTCATCCGGAATTATCTCCCACTTTCCGCATTGTTTTTCTTTCTCTTTAATATCGTCGTGGAAGTGGTTTCCCTGTAGTACACTCTTTTGTTAATTTCCCATTACACTCTTTATTACATTGATTACTCTTTAGACTGCTTTTTATTACTACTGCGTTCATTAAAATGCATTTGGGGCGATCTGCAGTTACCCTCGCAGCGGGCCTCATCGCCTCGGCTGCAGCTCAGACTTACAGCGATTGCAATCCTATGAAAAAGAGTATTTTTCACATGTAAATTCCCATAACCACTTAAGCTAATTGTATCTAGCCTCTTGTTCCGCGGACGAAGCCCTCTCTTCCTCATCCTACTCTGTCGACTTTACCAATGGTGCCGACGATGATGCCTGGGAATCCATTGGCGAGGGGGACGTCGAGTACACCTCTGAAGGTGCCGAATTTACCATCAACGAAAAGGGGGATGCCCCTACTATTCAGACCAACTGGTATATCTTCTTTGGTCGTCTTGAGGTCCACTTGAAGGCGGCTTCTGGTACTGGTATTGTTTCATCTGCTGTTCTCCTCTCGGATGTTCTTGATGAAGTGTAAGTTTTGGCTCTCAAACACTACCCATAGGTTGTACTAATAAGTCAATGAAAGCGACTGGGAATGGCTTGGTGGCAGCTCCGAAGAAGTTCAAACCAACTACTACGGCAAAGGCAACAGCACCTCCGACACCCGCAGCGAAACCTTTGCAGCCGCCGGCTCCCAAACCGCATCCCACAACTACACAATCTACTGGACGAAAGAAACCTGCGTCTGGTACATCGACGGCACCGCAGTCCGAACCCTCAACTACGCCGACGCCCTCGGCGGCGAAAACTACCCCCAGACACCCATGCGCATCAAGCTCGGCATCTGGGCTGGTGGCGATTCTGATAATGCTGAGGGAACTATTACTTGGGCTGGTGGTGAGACGGATTATGATGATGCGCCTTTTACCATGGTTGTTGAGAGCGTCAAGATTGAGAACTTTAACCCGGCTGCGAGTTATACTTATGGGGATCAGACGGGAGATTATGGCAGTATCGAGTTGGATGAGACGGATAAGTCTGAGACTGAGTCAAAGACTTCGACTTCGACCAAGACGACTTCAACTGGCGCATCTACTGGAACCTCAACCGAAACTTCAACTGGATCTACCTCTTCCACCAACACCGCTGGTTTCCAGAACAAACAGCAAGTCGACTCAACAGCTTCCTCCGACGTATCTTCAGCAACCACCCCAACAGCCAGCATCGCCACAGTAGAAGGATTCGCCGCGATCACCCGACCAAACATGTTGATTCTTCTAGCAGCGCTAGCAGCTATATACATCTAGACACACAAACACCTCCAAGTCGAGATGTCCCACGAGGCCTCACCTCTTGTTAAGCTTATTCATCTCCTTGGCATGCTTGTACACCAACTGCTTGGCCTCCTTATCCTCAAGATAAATCGTGAATCCATCATTATGGTTCTTTCCATAGGAATATCCACCGTAGCCGAATTGCCAGTACATTCCCGGCATCTTCTTTTCAACCTGGATCTTTTGCCATTTTCCAAGAACCTCTGATCTTGTTTCTGGTCGGGTTGTGTTGAGATATTCCTTACGGGCTTCGGGCGTCAACCAGCCGTATTCTTCGTGGACTACTGGTTTTCCTACTTTGGCGGCTGATTTGGCGTGGTCGATTATCCATTGGTTTGACCAGGCGACTGTCTTTGTCCACCAGTCAGGATAACTATGGAACACGCCAAAGTCAATGGTGGGAATTGCAATCTCGTGATCAAAGTCGCCGCCATCGCTGCCGTTGTAAGCCCAATCATCTGACTCGATGTTAAAACCACCTTCGCCACCCCAAGTGACGAGATGATATGGGTCGAGGCTCTTGATGTAGGCGCTCATTTCCTCGACCCAGTCGGAAAGAAGCTTTGGTGTGCAGTTTTCGCTCCGTGGGAGGTTGCGGACTCCATCTGCGCCGCAGCGAGGTTCGTTACCCAGTTCCCATGCCATGATTGCAGGCGAGTTCTTGTACCGATTCACCATGGTCTTGACGTAGCGCTTGTAGGCCTTCTTGATCTGAGGAAGTCGGTAGAACTGCATATATATTAGCCTCGTCTCGTCAACAGGGTAATAATACTTACATCATCATGATACTTTCCCCCAAGGTTAACAGTATAAACATCCATCCCACCATAATCAGCCCAATTATTCGTCAAAGCAACGATCAACTTGACCCCAGACTTGGACGCAGCATTGACCACTCTGTCAAACCGCTCAACATTGATCGTAGACTTGCCCTTCTCCCAAGTCTGAAAGTAGACGCTCGTATCACCTGCGCCTTCTCCTCCATACTTGGGAAGACCATTTGGATCAGTCGTGGCATTCCTGTCATTGAAGCCCCAGGTACGCATAACGTTCAGGCCAGCCTTTTTAGCTGCTGTAAGGCCACGCAAGGCATCTTTTTCATCCTACAACTTGTTAGCAGTATCCATAGACTTAATTGGTAAACGTACATCCTGGAAGGGAAGATAGTAAGCGTTGCTACCAGCAAAGTAAAAAGTCCTTTCCATTCAACTGAAACTTGTCACCCTTAACAGTAACAAAGTCCTTCTTAGGACCCTTGGGCCTTGCCTCAGCGCCCAAAAGAGCAAGAGAAACAAGCAAAGCAAGATTGAGTTTCATTTTCTGCGACTGTACAGATCCAGCTCCTGCAGGTAAACAAGTTTCGCTCCGAGGCATTTATACCCCATCTTGTCAATAACAGGGATTGGAGTATCGTCCCTGGTTCCCGCGCCTAATTTCCCTGGTCGACATGGAGATGCACGTTCCGACTACGAATTGGGATTTGCCGGTTTTTGCTTAATTAGAGTTGCATCGGATGTGCGGGCCGTCAGGGGAGGGGCTTTTATCAGCCGATGGAGCTTAAACGACGGAACCTGTTCATCCATGGCTTTATTGGGTCGATCCGTCATGATATTTCGTCAATTGAAAGGCGGGGGGGAAACTACATTCAGAATCTATCCGTCTTGTGATCCGTTTTTTTACTTTTACCCCATTTCTTGGCCCAGCATCATAGTTTACGTTTATCCGGATTCTTAGACACATCCCCGCCTGGCACGTTTTGGTCGAGAAGAGGGTCAGAGCTCGAGACAACATTGGTGGATAGTTTGCAAAGTTACAATGGCTTGTCAAAGTGTCTTGGCTGTTTGAAATAGAGGCCTATAGCCATTATATATCCCGTCGACAAGACTCATGGTGAAATTGATTAACCAGGTCCGTTCTCTCGGCTCATTCAATCCTTCAATATGGCTATCAAGATCTTCATTGCCGCTTCGGCTCTTATCCTAGCCAACCCCGTCTTGGCTGCTTCTCCCAAATATCTAATCACCTTGTCTGTCTCCAAGGATTATGCCTCTTCAGTAGACTAACTGTACCCAGTGGTGATTCATATTCCCAAACCGGCTTTGACATCAACGGTGAAAAGCCATCCTCCTCAAACCCCCTAGGAAACCCTCCCTTCCCAGGATGGACAGCAGCAGGCGGCGTCAACTGGGTCGGCAGCATGGCCGCTGAAGTAAACAGTTCACTCGTCCTGGCATACAACTTTGCATATGGCGGTGCAACTGTTGATGCCGATATTGTCACGCCTTACATGTCAACTGTCCAAAGTATGGAGGATCAGGTAGATACATTCGTTAACAACTTAGCTACACATCCAGATTATGCACCTTGGAAGGCTTCGAATACCCTCGCTGGCGTGTGGATGGGAGTTAACGACGTAGGAAATAGCCATTGGGCAGCAAACGTGACTGATATTATGGAGGCTTCAGTGACGAGGTACTTTGAGCTACTCCAAGTGCTCTACGACTCTGGACTACGCAGATTCGCCTTGTTGACTGTTCCACGTAAGTCATCAACTTGAAGTACCAGCTACTCATCTAACACCTGATAAGCAACCAACTTGACCCCAACCATGTTCAACCAAGGAGAGGAAAACACCTCTCGCCTCATCACTGCCATCAGTCTCTTTAACGGCCACATAACGTCCAAGCTCCGCGCGTTTAAGAAGACCAACCGTCAAGCGAAGGTCACACTTGTCGACACATCACGCGCATTCAACAAGGCAGTCGAGAACCCGACAGCCTATGGTGCCCCTGATGCACTCTGCATTAACCCGGATGGTGTATCCTGCGTATGTCACTACCATTGCCTTAAGTGAGAGGGCTACTGACGTAGAACTAGCTGTGGATGGATGGTTACCACCCCGGTGTCGCCATCGAGAGGCTTGTGGCAAAGGACGTGGTCAGTGATCTCAAAACGGACGGATTCAAGTGGTAAAGGTGAGACAAGGCGCTTGACAATGAGTGTCAGTTCACGAGGCAACAAAGTACATTCCTTCAGCATTGACGGGGAAACAAGGCATATCTTGAGAGGTTGGTAGATACCTCTGGAACATATTCATTACTGCATACTAGTCCGTTCCATTCACTCCATTTTCCCTCTATGTGGAATACAAAAAGTCATGTAGATGGTCGTGCCGTATCCCGTTCCGTATCTATATCAACGGTCGGTCAGTAGTGCCACGGCGCAGTTCCTTCAGGCCACATACATTATAGCGTAGTTGGTATAAAGAAGTCAGACTCTGCTGACAATCATGCTTGCTCTCAAACCTGCTTGAGAGGCTTCGACGGGCTCTCTGATCGCACAGAGGAAGTCGAAGGTATATCATCAGCGGGGAATCGAGGAGGTGTCAAGTCATCTGACGAACGCATGGCCACCCTATCAAGACGAGCCGTGGCAGCGAGGGCATCCAACTCGGTAAGAGTGTCGACCTGAGTCTGAGACTTCATGAATGATGCTCGGTCATCAGCCATAAAGGGGAAACGAGAGTCTGGGTTCTTCTGCCAGAAGACGAGGGCGCTCGAAATGATGGTCATGAGCAGCAGGATCAACGAGAATGCAGCATTGAACAAGACCAGGATAACACCAGTAACAGAGGGGCCCATAGCCGGCATTCCAAAAACGTTGGTAAGGATGACAAGACAGATGGCGTTGAGGAAGTTGAGGACGTAGATGGCAATGTTCAGCGAGTTGGTGCTCTTGTCCATGTAGGGCAGCATAACGGTGCTCGTGATCATAGGAGCCGCCTCAATGACGACGAGAGCGATGGCCTGCAGATCACCGTTGTGCTGGCCGAGGGCGATGAAGAAGCCCTTCACCAAGATGTAGGCGATAAGAGGGACGATAAAGTAGTAGCCGGATGCACGGAACTGGATGTAAAGGAATCCCCACTTGTTCAAGACACGAGAGTCGCCAAAGAGGCTGTAGGTTGGATCCTTGAACGCAGCGAGACGGATGATGGTGAAGGCGGCGGAGACGAGGATGAGAAGCATGCCGAAGAAGTAAAACACGGCAAGAAGAACAAGGGCAGGAGAGTCAGCCTGAGTAAACTCCCAGACAGAAAGGATGACAATTCCAGGGAAGCCCATGAAAATGAGACGGAGAAGGATGCCCTTCAGGATGGTTCGCCATTCGGTTCGGAACTCGAGGAAGCGGTCACGCTTGACCCAGGCTTGCTTGACACACAAGTCAAGCGCAAACTTGCTGAGGACGACAATGATAGTGGCAAAGATAAGAGTCAAAAATGTAGAAGACGAGGCTGGTCAGGAAGAGATTGGTCGTCTCAATCTTGGAGCGGAAAGCAACACGCTGCATACCATACACAATGTAGGATCCGCTAGCGAGTTCAATATTGCCTCTCTTGATGAGACCGTCGAGACCGCGAGCTGCATGATGCATTACGCTTCGGGGCACGAGACCATCAAGAGAACGCTTCGCAACCTGAACCGAGGCCGATCCGAGGAAGTGAAAGATGCTGGCAGGTGTACCTCCAGTGGCTCGCTGAAACCACGTAAAGATGTCCTGCATCCAGTCCATCTTGATGATACCCATGGTCCACTGGAAGTTCTGCGTCCAGGCCTCCACGATCGGGGGCATATGGATACCAGTCAAGCCGACGATGGCCTGCGCCTGGAAGTAGCTGAACAGAGAGAGCGTGTTGGCAGCCAAGTGCGCCGCGGCATTGCCATAGCCGAGGAGGGAGGTGACGGCAGACGAAACAAGACCCAGTCCAATAATGATGGCAGTAACCCACTTGACCGAGATCTGCTCAACCGTCTTGCCAGTAGAGAAGTCAGCCTCTACACAAGCAACACTCTCGCCAGTGTCAGTCAAGTTGATAAAGGCGCGAATGGTAGCGTCCAGGTCAGGAATGCCGTAGGCGATTCCTGGGATCTGATCCAGTGTATCGCCAAGATCAAAGTTGAACTTTGAGTCAATGTTTCCAGGTGTCATAGGGCACATTTGGGACAGCTTCAGTTCGCCATTGCAAGGATCGAACTTGTCGTGGAAGAACCGATAACCGTAAACATCGAGAGAAACGTCAAAGACGACATATCCTTCTACCGAGGCGGAGGCAGAGAGGTCGACGGTGACCATGGAGTTGTTGGGTGTGATGGTGACTTTGAAGAGACTCGCGGAAAAGAGTGATTGGCGCTGGCAGCTGTTCAACGAGTTGGAGGTCAAGATCCTCTCAGCCGTGACGGAGGTAACAGCTGAGAGGAGCAAGGCCAGCAATGTCATGAACGGTCTCATCTTGGCGGTTATTCGTCTCGAAGGAAGGGAGTTGCTCGATAGTCGGTCGTAAGCGAAGGTCGTGAGCAGGATCGTGATCGGCGTCGGCGTTGTTTATTGATGCTCGCTGTAAGCGCGCGCTTCAGCAACGGGGCTCATCAGCTCGAATCGATGATCGGATACAGCGGAACGAGCGTGGGCGTGTCGAACCTTGTGCCTATCGATGAAGCGCAAGGCGAAAACGACAAAAAAGAGTCTCAGGCCATCCAACGTTTGGATTGATGGTGATAAGATCGAAAGCGAGGGGAATGTCAAAGTCAGGATGAATACGAGAGCGGATAAATGGATTAATCCGGGGCCGTGACAGCTCATTTCCCGTATTGTCTCCACATTTAGCTCGGTTAGCCCCGATCGACGTCACCAACTAAGCCATAAGCGGAAATAAGGCTCGTATCCGTCAGCTGAAGGCGGAATTAGCAAGCCGTGTTGTTGCAGGGTAGGTAGGGTACGTTTGCGTTCATGGACGTTAGAGAATGAGATTAATGAGATAAGAAAAAGACTCTCTGCTAATGAAATTAAATAGGTATGTAGATACTAATGATTGATGGTCTAAGTCTTGCCTTGCTCTCTTCCCTGATACTTTAGCTATGCCTAAGGCTTTAGTCTAGACACGGGAGCTAAACAAGACATTTTTAATCCCCGAAGATAACAAAAAACACACAGCATCACATTAAAAACAGAACACATTTCAAAACTAAGACGTCACCAGATTATTATATAAAGGAGTGTGTTTTTATTTTTGTCTAGTCTTTTCTTCTATTTCACAGTGGTTAGAATGACCTTCCCACTAGCCACCTTCTCTCTCCTCATCACATCCCCTTCATCCCTGACCTGCCTAGCTATCCTTACTCAATGACATCTCCCTCATCCTGTTAGTGACAGCCTCCTCCTCGGCCTGCTCCTCGGCCTTGGCCAAAAACTCTCGAATAGCATGGACGAGGTTCTTGGCGTGCTGTTTATCCTTCGCAAGCCTCTCTGTGAGCTCCGTTGCAGACTCGCGCCCAGTTGAAAAGGTAACAGTTTCCCGGGCCAGATGATCAGTCAATGCATCTATATTTCGGAGATACTTCTGTAGATTCTTGACTGCTACTGCGTACTTCTGAACGAGATAATCGCACGTGGTTGGGCCTTCTAGTTTGGCCGGCCAGGTGATGTCCTCGGGGTTCATGGACATCTCGGCTTCTGGGAAGTCTATGTAGAAGTCCGCTAACTCTACGACCTCGGAGCCACTGTGCTCTGCGGCTTCGGAGCTACTGTACTCTATGAGCCTGGAGCCACTGTGACCTTCGACCCTGGAGTCGTTGAACACTGCGACTCTGGGGCCACTATGCAATACGACCCTGGGTTCACTATTGCCTTGGCCATCGATGCCGACGATGAATTTGATGACTTGAACGAGGTTGGTATTGTCTTCTTCATTCATGTTGATGGAAAGATGTTGATGTAGACTGATGATGATGGAAGAGTCTGCTGATGAATGTGTGATATGAGGTGAGGATAATTGGACTTGCATGCCGACGAAGAGAAGACTTTTTATACTTGAATTAGTGGGAGTAAATAGAAGAGATTTAATCGTTATTTTGGGTTATGTTAAATTGTATGTTACTATTCAATATGAACATCCCTTCGTTCTCAATTAGGAAAGCTTGTCGCGCGATATGTTCCCCCAGAACAAAGAGATTCAGCCACGAATTTTAGTGGACAGGCCCTGAAGACACAGGGCACAACCAGCTGTTTCGGAGGTACGATACGAACAAAATACAGAATTCAGCCTTGGAGAGGTCTGTTATTATTATAGGCTGCAATGACGTCAAAAAGCCATGAGCCATAACAAAAAAAAAACATTTATCAATACATGACGGTATCAAAACCCAATACCGTATAACACCGTAACCTAATATGTGATCTGGTCCTGCTACGGAACGTGCTTATTCTATGCTGGTATGATGGATCATCCCTGATGATTTCTTGCGCCCAAATGGTATTAGTTATCCCTTGCCAATATGCGGCTTCAGGAGGAAGGGCGAAGTGACAAATGCAAAGATACGTATGGCTCGTCCTCGGCCTAGAGATGTAAGTATCGTTCAATATCATTTTAGAGCCGGCTATTATTTAAAGTAGAATAAATATCTAGGTCAGTAAGTATATTAGGCGTCTGACTATGAGCTTCTTATCTTAACTATAAAGCGATATATAAGAAAAAGTCATATCTCACTTAGTATGGTTGCGGGAATCTTTAGACGCACTGAGAATGAGATCCGGGGCTAGGGATTTGCCTTTTGGGACGCGGCAGCCACTTTCTCAACTGTAACTCGTATATATTAACAAAACCCTCTCGGGCTATAGCAAGCACCTAGGTTATCACCATTGACTCCAGAACCAAAAGCCACACCTTTAACTCTGGTCTTTTCATCCTAGATGATGGCTTCCCAATGACATGCCTCCAGCTCCATGATCTTCACCTTGATTTCGTTTTCCATGTGACTTTTTTGATCACTGCATTATGGAACTCTTTGTATACTTTTTATATCCTCTCTTAACTATAGCGAACTTAAATATCTCACGAGTTGCTTTCAGAATCCTCATCACTACTCCGCCCCTCTCCTGATAGTCCAGGCAGAGTCAAAGTCTGTTCGCCTTCGAAATCCCCCTTGAAGACAAAGTCCTCGGATTTCCCATCCTCCCCTGGAAATACAGCAAATACCTCCCATCCCTTCTGAGAAAAATCCATTGACACGGCTGGATAAAGCTTTCCTCGAATTTCATCGAATGCCTGCCCTGTTCATTCTATCGTCAGCTTCCAACCTGCCCTGTGTTGGTGAAGATAGTAACTTACCGATAACTTCCCCATCCTTCGTATAAAACGCCGTGTTTTTTTTTTTTTCGCAAAGTTTACACCACATCCAATTGTGACATTCTTCTCCTCGTACGGTTCATGGTACTTGATCCCTCTCCAGGACAGGCCGCCGTCCTCATAAAGTCTTCCATCGTCAGAGTGAAAGCCCCAGGATCCTGGTTCCCGTCCGAGCATCCGGTGTAGTGGTGCGCGGTCTTCACAGAATCCAACCGCCACCATGCTGTAGTTGTAAAGTGTTAGATATCATGTTGGTCAGGATTGAAGTCGAAAGTTGACTTGTCCGCTATTCCCCGCCGCAGCCAGCTTTACTTCAAAGTTGTAAATGTGATCGTTGATGAGAGGTAGCATGGGATAATCTGCTCGGGCTACCCCGTAATGTTCGTCCATTGCTCGATATTTGAATCGGGTCTCTCCTGTGGGCACATCAGTGTAGGTAACACTCGAATAAAGACTTACATGGCTTCTTGTCGCTGGCGAATCTTCTTTCTGGATAGTAGAGGCACTTACCAGTCGTGGCCAGAGCAGAAGAGTTCTCCTCATCGATCGCGATACCCGGGTATGTATCCTTCGGATGCCAACGACTTGGCCTTTTTAATGAAAGAGAAACCGGCAGGGGCCTTGCGACTGATAGTTCACGTAGAATAGATTGCATACGGCCGGACTTATATCATGTGTAGTAGAGTCCAGCCATCGAGTCTTGCGTATTCGGGACCCACGTTGCCCTACCCAAACGTCTCCCAAGTTCCATCACACCCGCCATCGTAGCCAGTGCAGCCTGGTCAATTCTCCTCTCTCAAATCTCAGGCAAGCAAGACGTCGTATTCGGCCACGTTGTCGCCAGTCGCAACTCAAGCATCCCCTGGATTGACGAAATCGTCGGACCCTGTCTCAACCTCGTCCCCATCCGAGTCACCCTCACCAAGTCCCTCACAACCACTGAACTCCTCCAATCGCTCCAATCCCAATTCTTCTCTATGGGAAGCGCAGGCTCGATTGGCTTCAAAGACATAATATACGAGTCAAGCAACTGGCCCTCGAACCCAGATCTCGAATCAGTCCTACACCACGCCAGCGTTGATGAGCATCCCGAGTTTGACTTTGACGGTATCAAGACCAAACTTCACTTTTTAACAACCCTCGTCTGAACGTGTCGCGATTGACGTTGGTTTCGTACCCGATCAAGGGTGATCTCCTACCCGGGAGCAAATTGCTGAGTAATCATAACGCCAAGTGCTACGTGACGAGATCGCGCCAGCTTACCTCCCATCGCCAATTGATACGCGGTTAAATCCCATCAGCTTTCTTTATGAGGGAGTAATTCTCTCACGTAGTCACCATGACTTCTCAGAAGAACCTCGTAGTTAGAGCGATGGCCACCCGCGACGCGACTTCCGACGGCCAGCGTGACGACGCTGATGCGGCGAGTGTTGTCAAAACACCACTGAGTGATGCGCGTCCGTTAGGCAAGGAAGCCTCGCCCAGGCCTCAATCTTGTTCACGACTAGAGACTCTTCCTCCTGAGCTGAGATTCAAGCTTCTCTCCTCTATGCCAGATCTGCAGACACTCCGTTCTCTCGTCCGCGCGTCTCCAATACTACATGCCCAGTACCGGCAGAGTCGAGATAGGATTCTTCGGGATTGTCTAGGCCGTGAATTCAATGGGTTCCTTATCGATGCATACGCCACTCACATGTCCAAGCCGCATGACTTGGGCTCACCTCGGACCAACGAAAAGATCACCGAATTCACCGAAACCTACGGCAAATGGTTATCTACCCCAAAGTCATCTCCAACCCTGAACTCGATGGATCCCGAAAGACTTCGTTCTATGGCGGCGTTCCACTTGTCGGTTGCTGAACCCTTGGCTCACCGATACTGTAAATGGGCACTCGGAAACCTCAGAGAGGCCGTCTTGGACTTTAAACTCAGCGCGACAAACCGTTACCCATCAGCAAAAGCCCTTGATGACATAACCCTCCAAAAATGCGAATTGATTCGTGTTTTTCGTGCTATCTATCGGTACGAGACGTACTACAACCTCTTCGGCTGCAATGAGGGTAAACGCGAAGGCGTGCTTCGTGGGGAGTGGACCAATTACCACTACTTGTTCCGTCTCGAGCCTTGGGAGGCTGAAGCCGTGGCATGCATTCACGTCTTTATCCACGACGAATATGAAAAAATGTTGAACCGGCTCAAGGATAAGTTGGACCCTCCGGATGTCAGGTTTCAGCTGCAGAATGGAGTTTACCGCTACGAGGACGTTTTTCGTCTCACGGCCGAAGTCAACGGTAGGTACCAACCCAAACACTGGGGTTTTATCGTGAGGCGACCAGTTGCTGATTCCAGGTCTTAGACTACGCAGAGAGCATGATCTCACGCGGGCTACGCACAGCAGTTCAGCTATTTGTGACTCAAGACGATGCGGAACTCGTTGTCAAGATGCGTCAATGTCTCCGTCGCGGCGGGGATCATGACGGCCTCCTTGAAGAAGCCCTAGGCACATTGTCTCAAAGTAACAGACTATTCGAGGCCGATATCCCTCCAGACCCTAGAGATGAGCGCTCGAGGAATAGGGAGCAGATGAAAGCTGCCCGCGATACTATCCCACCAACCGGGCCACCTTTAGGATGGATGCACCTCTGGTCACGGGGGTATTCCAATGTCTACGGAGAGTATATTCCGAGATCTTTACAGACCATGGGCTATGTCATGTGGAACACGAAGCGCTGGAAATTCAAGGGGGCAGAGGAGATGGTGTTTGAGAAATGGCGATTTGCGCCAGATCCTGCTGAGGATATTCGCAGGGACTTTAACTGGAGTCCGTGGTAAAAATAAGAGCCTCTAGGACAGGCCATTCAAAGCACATTGCTGCTAACGACGGACAGCATAGATGACCATCGTGAGAGATAAGGTAGCGCCTGTAATTTCATGAGCAGTAAGAAGACGTGATTTAGTGCTCGGCCCAGCTTACCTGCAATTACCTTTATTGTTTTGTATAACTCATATGTCTTCTTGTTTGTTTAGTGTCCTTTGTCTATATCAACACAATGTCACGAAACCACCTATTGCCGAGTGGTGGGAACGCCCTCGGGAACCACTCTGTGGAGAGCCGATGGATGAACCTAGACAAGTCCTCCCTCAAAAGTCATTTGCCTAGCATGTCATTCCATTCATGTAACTTGAGTCCATCGCAATGTCATATCAGAGCCTCGTCAACAAGGTTGCCATAGTCACTGGCGTTTCTTGGAGAATTGGCGCAGCCATCGCCCGCGAGCTCTCCCACCGAGGCACTCGAGTTGTCATCAACTACCCAACCCCAGCCGAAAGAGAGGAGGCCGCAGCTGTCAGAAAACCCCTCGCATCGCCTGAGAATGCCACTATCGCTGAGGCGGACCTGTCAACTTGGGAAGGGCCACTGTTGCTTGCAGCAGCTGCTGCCAAGGCATATGCCAATCGTATCGACATTCTTGTTAATAACGCAGCGATTGGTCCTATGATTCCCTTTGACTCACTCGACGACGACGCTTTAAATGCGGCATGGGACAAGACAATCAACCTCAATTGCCACGGATCCTATTTCCTCACCCGGGCGGTTCTGCCATATCTCACAAAGACAAACTCGCGCATTATCAACATCACATCCGACAATGCGCGAGACCCCCAACACAATTCGAGTATCTACGCGGGCACAAAAGGAATGATTGAAACCCTGACGCGCTCCTGGGCTCACGACCTGCCACGCAAATACGGATGCACCGTCAACAGCGTTGCACCGGGGCCAACGTCTACAGAGAGCTTCTTAAAAAGAGTTTCATGAAAAGCTGCAACCAGTCCTTGATCGAATACCGATTGGTTCAAGGATGGGCACACTGGAGGAGGTGGCTTGGGTGGTCGCCATGTTGAGTGAGGAGGGTGCATCGTGGGTGAATGGGCAGATTGTGTCTGTTAGTGGAGGCTCTGTTTTGTCTTGAACATCCTTTGCCGAGGTATGTCAATACTGATAAGGGCACTGGATTATGAGAGACGAAAATAGCTAGATCTTATCACAGGATGTTCCAATTGTTCCATGCATGACGAGATCCCGGGTGAATGGAAGGCGGAATCGTTCCATAGGACTCTTATTCTTGGCTCGGGAGGATGAAGCGATCTAGATTGAGCTTCGCAAGGATCTCATTCGACACTAATTCATCTGATTTCTTCAATATCTTGACATGTCAAATCTCGCTGCATAGTAACCCAGTGTCTATACAGATCGGGCAGCTGGTCAACTCACTAATAGCGTGCAGTGGCCAGATTACTCCTATTATGGCAGCACAAAAAGACCCTTCTCTTCTTCCGCCAATAGATCTTGCAGAACAAATAGTCATCATATCTCATCCAATGACGTGCCAGCCTGACCGCTGGATCATCAGACGGTGATAGTGCATGAAATACTAGTGGACGCTTATCTGCACCGCCAAGTAAACCAAGAAAACCACTCGTGTTCATGCGGGGTAATATTAAACATACTCTATTGCGATTAAGAATGGCACCATGAACCCTGCAACCATGTATATCAACGGATGACTCGGAGGCTACTAACTAAAACCTGACCCTTGACCCGACGCAGCCTGTCTCGATTGGGAAGGTCAGCCCGTTTCACATATACACCGGACACGGGGAGCAAACTTTACCTTCTGTAAACAGCAACCGTACTTTTGTTACATAGGCGAGCTGATCGGCGACGGATGTCACCTAACTAGTCGGGCAGGTGTTGCCCAGCTGTAGCATGTGCCGAGAGACTGTTCTGGAATGCCAAGATGGTAGTGCCGTCCGTGGTGGGACTGAATCTTGAGGTGTACTATATAAGAGGGAAATATCCGCCGATGTTTGCGATACTCGAGCACTCGTTGTTGTCCTTAGCATCATGAAGTTCCTCTACACCCTCGGGCTCTTGGCGCCATTGGCCGCCGCCAAGGTTTCGTATGATGGTTACAAGGCTTTTAGCATTGATGCTGGAAAAGACCACGATGCTGTGGATACTATCTTGAAGGATCTCAAGTTTGTCTCTCTGAGCTGTGAGAGCAACCACCAGACCCTTGAGGTGGCTATTGCTCCTGAAAGTCTCGAGGCCTTTGAGGCTCTTGACCTCAACGTCACTGTCATCAGTGAGGATCTTGGTGCTGAGTTTGCTGTCGAGGGGGAGTTTGAGGATTATGATCGTGAGTCAAAATGTTGCAATGAACGCTCACTTAACTAATGGTACTGTAGCCCCCATGAGACTCTCGGCCGCCCTTGCAGCGCTGCCTGATATCTCCTACTTCAACTCGTACCACACGTTTGACCAGCATCTCCAGTTCCTCGCTGATCTGCAAGCTTCTTTCCCTAGCAACTCTGAGGTCTTTACTGCTGGAACCTCTGTTGAGAACAGAGCTATCCGGGGTATTCACCTTTGGGGCTCTGCCGGCAAGGGAAAGAAGCCTGCCATTGTGTGGCACGGAACTGTGCATGCTCGCGAGTGGATTAGTGCTCCTGTAAGTGGCCCAGTTTTTGGAAGGGTTCTGTGGCTGACTTTTTAGACTGTTGAGTACTTGACCTACAAGATTATCGATGGTTATCAGAAGAATGATGCTACTATCCGCGCGACACTTGACAACTATGATATCTATGTCCTCCCCATCGTGAACCCTGACGGTAAGCAACCTTGAGCCGCAGACCCAAGAGCCTCGCTAACTCACCCAGGCTTCGTCTACACCACCACCAACGACCGTCTCTGGCGCAAGAACCGTCAGAGACGCTCCGGCCAATCCTGCGTCGGCACCGACGTCAACCGCAACTGGCCCTACCAGTGGAACGTCCCCGGCGGTTCATCCACCAACCCCTGTGATGAAACCTACCGCGGCCTTGCAGCAGGCGATACCCCCGAGAACCGAGTCCTCGTCAACCACACCAGGACCATCGCTGAGAGCACAGGTATCAAGTTCTACGTTGACTGGCACTCTTACAGCCAGCTTATCCTCCTGCCGTATGGATACAGCTGCTCCGCTTCCGCCAGCAACATTAACAAGCAAATGAGCCTCGCAGGCGGCGTCGCCAGAGCCATCCAAGGCGTAAACGGTCTCCGCTTCCAATACGGCCCAACCTGCACAACCATCTACCAAACCGCAGGAGGTAGCAACGACTGGGTACAAGATGTTGGCAAGGCTGAGCTTGCCTGGGCTTTTTGAGCTTCGACCTGCTAGTGCCAGCGCTGGTGGATTTACTGTTCCGCCTAGCAATATTGTGCCTTCTGGTGAGGAGATTTGGGCGGGCATGAAGTATCTGTTCGCCAATTTTTAGGTGGAATTTGATGATGAAGTGACTTGACATGTCTTTCTTTTGTACTTGACAAGGTGATTTTGTCACCACAAAAATAGTTTCCTAGATTACTTGAGTAAACGACTTTACACCTCTGTACAATCTCACCAAGACCCATTGTCGAATAAGTCCTGATCAGCAAACTGTTAATTCTGGTAGCATTGTATATCACGTCAACCAAAACCAACTAAGCAACCAAGTTCTCATCTCTGTGTCCTTAATCCGCCCCTAGCTTCGCCCCGCCTCGCCCAGGCGTGACATATGCTCAAGATCCATACATCTCTTCCCTGCAGTCCAAAGGTCTATGGATCATAGTGTGTCAATAGGCAGTTGCCATAGAGAGTGACGTTGATTCCTTTTAGCCTGAGGTGTTCCTGGAGGCCCCTATTAGACCCTGTTCCGACCCATTTTCATGACTCTGCACCGGGGCAGGTGGCGGATCAGGAACCATCTCTGGTTCCTGAACTGGAGCCACGTTCTCTGAGAAGTCCGCAAAGTCCGTGTCCGCATACATATCAACTGGCCGCCGTGCTCCAGTCCCTTGCACCGGCACCGGCACCGGCTGGGCTGGGGGTACGACGCAATTTGCCCTCTCAACCCCTTGTCTGAACAGGTTCTCCATCTCCTCGCCCTCCCACCCTGTGTAGATGGTTTCGTGAGAAAGAACAAGCCCTCCGTGACGGCTCCTGGCAGCAGCCTCGCCTGCGGGCAGGTCACTGTCGCTACTAGACCTTTGCCGATATTCCGGGTTCTCAGCTGGACTGAAGTCGGGCTGACACAAGTAGACGAACTCTTTGATGCCGGTCCGGGCCTTATATTTGGCGACGCCTATGAATCCCAGAAACCAAAGGGTCGAGAATGCCAATACGCACCACGAAATGACCGGCACCGCCCACCAGGCGAGGGATGTCTGTTTGAGATCCTTTGATGGCGGGACCCAGCTCGTGATGATTGGGTAGACATTCCCAACGAGATAGAGGCAACCGCAAGAGATACTCAACTTTGGATCCACCGATCCCCGAGTCATCTGGGCCCAGCTTCTTTTTACGGGCCCCTGATCCGGGACTTGATTGTATCGAGCCGTGAAGGCTGGTTGCGTTGACGGGGGACCGTGGAAATGCAGAATCAGGATGCCGAGGGCAAGGAAGATGCCGAACCATGCTGATGTCAAATAAGCAATGAGTCCAGAAAGAACCGAGTAGGCATCGGTTGCCGTGGTGTTGTACGTGGCCAGGATGAGAACGATGCAGCTGGCAAAGTGGAGGACGAGGGCGCCGACAGGAGTCTTCTCTCGGTGGTTGGAAGGGTTGATAAACTTGAAGAAGCGCCCGCGTGGTTTCCGATTACTAGCGACCTTCTGTGAATCATACCGCTGAGGCTCAAGGACGCCCTGATGCCCATTCTCCGTAGTCGATTTGCGCTCTCCTCCTTCAAGCCACATGAGAAACTTGCCAAGACTGACGTCTCTGTTCCTCGCGAAAAAGCTAGTAAATGGGAGGAAACCCTGCTTGGCAATCTCTTGCTTCATTCGTGCGGCAGTGTATGTCATGACGACGATATTGCCGAATGACGAGATGGCTAGGAATGCGTTGATGGCGCGCTTGATTTCGTAGCGCTTCGGGTTGTTACTTTCGTTTTCGGGATAGGCGTCAAAGATGATGTTGAAAAATTCTTGTGCCACGTTTCTCTGCTCCTGGTCATCTGTCGGGACAATTATCATCTGTGATTGACATGAGTTAGTCGAGGATGCCACGGAGAATTCGGAGACAGCCAGTCCAGAGGTCTTGACTTACATAGCAGACGTTGACGGCCATATACAATGCCGATACCAGGCCAACACCCCACCACATGGATCGAGGATAAGTCCTCCGCGGGTTCTTGATCTCTCCCAGAACCTTTAACCAGAGTTAGTCTCTTCTGGAATCTGTCGGGACGAACGCAAGTTGTAATCCACTCACATAATTTGGCTGGTCGAACCCTGAAAAAGCAAAGACTGGTTCGATAAGTTAGGGGGTGTTCCTTGCTGGGAGACAAACTCTGGTACTTACTGATAGATAAAAAGGCCTGTGCATAAGCCTTGCCCTCGCTTGAGGAGATTGGTGCTTCGTTTGAGGAGTTTGATGTACTAGTTGAGTTGTTCATGTTGCTGTCTGGGAGCCCTCTCACCCCGAGCGGCCTACCAGCAACCGCCCAGGTGGCAATGATCATAAAAATCAGCATCAAGACCTTGATGAATGCAAGGAGATTGTTGAGAAGGATTCCACCACGACGAGAAAAGGCGTGGATCAAGCATGGAAATATCGCAATGACGATGGCGATGCCGCGAATTTTGCCTTCGTCAAGCTCATCAAGTTCCAGTTTCGGATTCGCAGCTTCCATGAGACGCAGCGCGCAATTAATACAATTGCCGGCCATGTTCCCAATACAAATAAAGCTGATGCCATAAAGGACACCGCTGAGCATCACTATGCCCTTCTTGTATCGCGGCCATGGGAAAACGTATTGGAGATAATGGAGGTCGCCTCCAGATCGTGGGACCGACTGCTCGATACCGTCGATTACGTATCGTGGTACGTTAAGTCCATACTCGACGTAAACGTGAGCTCCGGCAAGAGCATAGACGCAGCCGCAGAGCCAGAAGAGAATCGCGATGCCCGGGCTCCGGACACCCCGCATGACCGTCCTAGGGCTATCGAAGATTCCGGTCCCTGCTCAATACAGTCTCTGGTTAGCATTGCCCTTGAAAGGCACTTTTGAAACCACATAGTAACATACCTATCATTCGGTTTATCACTAGACACATGACGTCGATATAAGTAAGGCGAAAGGGCTCCGTTGGAGCCTCAGTGACGAAGCTGTTTTTGTCGATTGGCATGTCTCCCAACACCTGCGCGAGACTTCGCTCCTTGGTGTTGGCCCCGTCTGGAGGTTGGCGGGAGCGGCCGCCATGCTCGGCAGACTGTGTGGCATCCATGATCGGTCAAATCAGGGAGGATTTTAGCCTGTGGGAAGAATGAGAAGCGTGATTTGAGCGTTTGAGCTTAATCCGACAGGACCAAGGAGAGGATTTCACAACCATCCATCCAGGCTGCTAAAATATGCATTGTAGGACAGTTTTTCAAGGGGACACGTCACATAATAAATACTTAACAATGATCCGAACAGCCCCAAATGAGGCGTGCACCATAAAAGCTCTAGTCAGGCTGGGCATCAGACTGGGGGACATGTCTGAGAGTCCTGCCTCAGTCTTGGCAAATGTTGAAAACGCCACCAGTTGCCTTGTTTTCCCCTACGAGGCTTGCTGCGCCTGCAAGGAGTGGATAGCTTGCCTCTTCGGTGAGCAAATCTTGTGTAGTGGTGAGGGTGCACAGCCGAGAGCAGCTGAACGGAGACATGCATATGAGGCTTTCGATAGTCGACCAGATAGGTTCATGGTTGATTATCCCTCGTATCAGCATTCCACAAAGTCCTACGCGAACGGCTTTGCCTTCTCATCATGCAGCAGCCACTTCTGATAGCTCATTCGGTGAGGCATCTGCTGTTTGCCTTGTCCCCAACCCCGCCCTTGGCTCGCGGCTCTTCTGAACTCTTGGTACATTAACGGGTACTCGACCTCTCCCCACCTCCTCACTATCGATTCTGCCTGCAAATCCCCACAGGATCGACTGACTTCCTTCCCTGCTCCTCTTGTGTCTATTGAGTCGTCATGGCTGGGGTTATTCAGCTTGGCGACGCTATCAAGTTTGCTGAGCTTGCCTGGATCGTCTACGAGTATGGATGGGCAAGAGAGCACAATGCAGGTCAGTTCGCAGTTTCTCTCTACTGCCAGCCGTCTCCTAAGCTGTTGCTTACCGAGCCTGTGTCTGTCTGTCTGTCTGTCTGTCTGTGGCGATGGCAGCTCGGGTCTAAACCTTGCGTCCTGAGGGCCGAGCCGGCCACCGCTTTGCTTCCGATTTCCTTATCTTTGAAGCAGCTGACGCCGGAAAGGTGAAAACTATCGCGACTTTGGTGCCGATGTCCGCACACTTCACAGAAGCCTCGCAGAGCTCGAGGAAGCCGTCAGCAGAGCCCAAGAGTCGCTCCGTAATCATGGGGCATGGGACACTGATAAACTAGGTGGCGACCGGGACTCGCTATTGGAAATCATTGGAGATTACAATGCCACTCTAAGCGAATGTTATCGGCTCCTCGAAGACAATCGGCGTTACGCCCAGACAACCGGTCCTATCAGGAACATTGATTGGAACCTCAACATCATGCCTCAGGTCGAACATCTGAGAAGTCGGATTCAGATGCACACCTCTCGCATCCAACATGTTCTGAAGCCCTTCCAGATGTGAGACTGCCCACCTCCTAACTCTTGCGAATCCTATGATGACAATTTTGGTTCTTTTACTAACTCACTCTGTTTCTACAGCGACTTGGTCACCAACATCCACAGAGACTTGGATCGGAGGTTCCGGGCCATGCACCAGGATGTACGAGACGTCAAGAGGACCATGAATTCTCTACTCAGAGACCAGAATCCCGGCCTCGCAAACAGAATCGAGCAGGAACTAGAGGAAGAGCTTTACTCTGTCGAAATACCAGATTCGTTGTTGGTCAGGTTGGAGCACATGCTTGAGCGGCGCCAGTCTCTGAGGTTGCCCGAGATGGCTGACTGTTTTCTCATCCATCTAAGAAGGGCTGCACTGCAACCTCAGCTCGACCCGAACAGCTTCGCCAGGCGCGCATCGGTGCCTAGCTACTTGCCTTTTGCCAAGTGTCAGTTACTGATGGATAGGATGAAGGGGCTTGATGAGCTGCAGAACCCGAGGAGAACGTCACATTGGCCTGGGTATATCAGCAGCCTTGAGGAAGTAAGATAACTCAACACTGTCGAGTATGTTCGAATAGTTGACACTAACTACACTTCAGGAGTTGTCGGAAGAATACTCACGGGTTCAGAGTAAAATAATCGTACCTGGCAGTTCAATGTACAAAGATGAGATGCTCGCCTTTTGGCCAGAAGACGAACCCCAAACGACGGTGACACCGATACCGCCGGCGGTGGAACATACCTGTTTATTCCAAGGGTAAGCTCTCTCTTTGATCTCGTCTCTGTAATTAATGCTGACCTGACACCCGCAGGTCTTTGGCGACTGTGTCGCCTGACGAAAGTCGGCGCGAGGTACAACTACTACGACAACCAGGCTCGGATGACCGGTTCAGAATCGTCGAAACCTTTGAGTCAAACACCTTACCACCAAGAAAGGATTCAAAGGTGCTTGATTTCGATATTCACTCCGCAGTCCTCATTCCATTGTATGCCGACCCGATGGGCAGCAGCACGACAACTCGGTCACTGGAGATCATAATCGTAGTGAATAGATTACAGCATCACTACGTCTTCCTTTGTTTACAAGATGTTTTGGCATTCCAGGCAGCCATAACAGGCTACAAGGTTGTGGATAGCTACATGGAGTGAGTCTTCTCTTTCCTATTGCCCCTGCAGACCTAGCTGATTTGCCCAGATCTCGTGCAATAGCAAAGTTTATCGTTCATGGGAGAGAACCCCCCGAAGACGTAACTATACAGCTATGGATACCGAGAGGGTGGACCGATCCCGATGACTCGGCGACGAATACACCAGTCGACAGCCCGATAGGTCGGACATCTAGCTACGGGTCGTCTACGCCGTCACTTGTGGATAGTGGTTGGGAATGGAATCGCTATCCCGTGCCCGTCCCTCGCGCTCGAACCTCCTCCACAGGAACAAGTATGACCACACCGGAACGTCAAAGCCGCTCCTATAGCATATCTTCATATCGGTCCACCACGACAAACTCCTCTAGTATGAGCCGCAGCAGCCTAGGCTCTGAACACAACGTCACCGTTAGGCTAGAGGGCAGTAGCATTAGCACAGGCTACGGCACAATCCGTCAACCTCCTCGCAACCCACTTCTAGTGCTGTTCACTAGGTCAAAAGACTCCGAGTCCAAACGATCCATCGTGGCAATCACACTCGACAAGTGGACAAAGCCTCAAATGCATCGATGCAAGTGTCTTCAGTTACCGGAATGCCCTATCACGGCTCTAGAGAGCAGCCGCCCGCTGATAGACGCTCAGAGGTTCGACGGTGACAGATGGGACCTTTTACGGCTAGCGGCGTCGAGAGGTGGCGAGCAGCGTCGCTGGGATGGACTTATTCGCGTCAGCATCTGGTTCCCCGCCCCGGATCTGCGAATGAAGTTTGGTGGCGGGCCTTGTCGATGTTCCAAGGAGACAGAGGGCGAGCTCGAGGCTTGCCACCTGCAGGGTCACCAGGGTCTCTTGGGGGTGGTGAGGGATTTCCATCGGAGGTTGTTGATACAATATTACAAGCAGACTGATAACCGGGTAGACGTGGTGAATCGTCCCCTTCGTGGATGATCAGTTTGGGTGATCAGTTTAGGTGGACTTTTTCAGATTGGGATGGCGCTTAGGGAACTGGCGTGGCATGAAACGGTCAAGTGGATGATGGGTTCTTTCTCGCTCGGAGAACTAGTGAATACTTGGTTGATAGCCCCTTATAGATTTAAGGTGCCGCGAAGACCCAGACTCAGGACTTTCAACCAAGTAATAGACTTGGTTTAATGACTACAGCGATTATTTGAGGGCGCCTGGGTAAGGGCTAACGAACTCGCCCCAGATCTGTACCGCCATCATGCAGACGAGCAGAGATCTCGCTTGCGGCCCTGAGTCCTCCTGCACTAGAAGCAGGTATGGTCATTTGGTATCAGAAGGATTCAATTACACCCAAGTTCCAGAACTTTCACCAAAGGATCAAAAACTGGGATCCAGGCCCCGAGTTACGTGTCGCTTACGTTCGGTCTCAGGATACCCCAATCATTAACTGTGTGACGGACCAACAGCTGTCGCGTAGACCTTTGACCCCGTACCCTTTCCAGAGTCTGTATCATCTGAAACCTCTTCATTCTGGACTGGAGTATTCCCTCTCGTTTCTTCCTCGTCTCTCGTTCCAATCTTGTTCCTCGCCCTACAGGGTTCAATATTAGCATCAAAACTCTGGAAGGATGAGGAGATATACATACTCCTTGCGCTTGATATACTGGTTCAGAACATGGGTTGAAGCAATAAGCGCCAACGCACAACCGAGACAGAACGAAAATCCCTTCGGATATCGCGGTGCTTCAACGGTCGGGAACGTAAGCAGTGGAGTCCAAGCCGTGGAGGACTGGGCAATGATGGTGATCAAGACGAGTGTTAAAAGACCGTTCTTCCGGAGAGTCGCGCAACAAGGTGTTAACCCATCCATGGAAAACGCTTGATAAAGCGCTGGACCAGTACATGGTTGCAAATGCAAACCACTTCGCAGCTTCGGGGACGTTCCAAACCACCAAAATTGTCAAACCGACGGCGTTGATTGTTGAGGCCATGGTCATTGCCCAAGCTGGCCCGAGGATGAGATCGGAGGCGAAGCAGGCGATTAGGTTATACAGAATACCCAACGCCGGTGCAATCGTTCCTAGCTCATTAACCTTGGCCGGGCTGTACTTGTTCAGACTCTTGATCCATAGAAGGAAACTTCCGGTACTCTTATGGATTCCAGCATTCCAAAAGACAACGTCGACAAGAATAACCGTCCAAAACTGGGGACTCAAAAAGATCTTCTTCAAATGTCCAATCTTGAAAGTACCATGCGTAACATGGCCATTACTCTCAAGTCGTCGCTTCGCAATCTCGATATCCTTGTCGTTAAGAATCCAACGGTTCGGCTGGTCGATGGTGCCAGGAAGGAGAAAGTAGCCGAGTATGCCAATGGGAAAGGTAATCAGGGCGCAGATGATGTACATCCATCGCCAGCCGGCTAGGCCGTTGACGCCTTCGAGGCGGTGGGAGGCTCCGGATGCGACTAGGCCGGCTGTGAGGGTACCGAGGTTGAGGCCGACGTAGAAGAGGCCGCCGCGTCGAGCGATTTCGTGGCCGCGATACCAAGAGCCTAGTGATTGGTCAGTACATACGAGAGGATAGAATTAGTTGCAAAGCTATATACCGAAGACGTAGTGCATAGCCGGGAAGAATGCAGCCTGTTGAGCACATTTTTGTCAGCATCCAGTACAAGACCTCAATGCCTAGTAAAAGCATACCTCGAAGAAGCCAACCATGAACCGATAAGCAGCAGCCTCGGCAAATGAGTGCGTGCGATACTGCAGAAGCGTAAAAACTCCCCACATGATATCCATGAAGGGAATGGTCCAATACATGGGGATGTATGTGAACAGGAACATGAATGGTAGCATGCCGACGACTGCTCCCACAGTGTACATGGTCTGCAGCTGGACAAGTTCATTTCCGTAGAAATTCAGGTCCTCCTTCATGCCGGCGACGTATGCATTGTCTATCAACATTAGCTGCAGGTCAAGATTTGAGGCTGAGAGGGATGGGATGCATACTCAGGTTTGCTTGGTCAATATACTTGACCCAGTAGGCGAGAATTGCATAGGGCACCACGATCAGATCGAGCTTGATGAGAAACTTTCTCTCCTCAGGCGTATCGTCATCCGCATACCACTGAATCTTCCACCACTGCTTCCTGGGTACCGTAGAGTCCAACATCTTGACAACAGGACAGTCCTAGTCGGGTCAGTATCCCAAGGCAGATGAAACCAAGTCAAGAGCAAGCAGGCCAGTCGGTATAATAGTACCCCGAAACGGCCGATATCGCTTTATATCTCAACCCTCCAACATCAAAAGCACGTCAACAACCTTCAACCTCCCGCCATCTCTAACCAGGGTTTTTCCGCGGCGATGAAACGGTAGACAAGGGAGTTGACTTCTTCCCCGGCGATATAGTGGAACTAGAGGCATCGGCGTCGTGCCGACAGCGGGGAAAAGATCGAAAAGGGAGATTTTTATAAGCACGTAATTAATCCCAGCAATGGTGGATCGCCGTTATTGGGTGAGGAGGAAGTGGGAGAGTTGACAGGTTCCCTACTCTCAGTGAATAGAATCAGACCCTGAAGATAGAAACAGACGGATAAGAACGCTTTGGTATTAGAATGGTCCTATGCGTGATAAAGCCGGACGGCTGGTGGTATCGGCATTCAGTTTTGCTGCCGTAGTTGTTCGCACGACAGGCATGGGGCATCTCGCGTCATCCAGATATAGCCCGATTCTTACAATTGGGGCAATTTTTTATTTAGGGGTCCGATCTGTAGTTGTATTGATCAGTGACGATCATAGTACTGGTCATCTTTGTGCCCGGATGTTTGTTTCCAGAAAGAAATCGCGGGATCCTTCTGAGGGTCTTGTGCAGCGGAAGACAAAGTCGTTGGAACTCTTTGAGCACTCGTGACGTCAAGTGGGGTCTTCAGGTGTCATTGATTGTTCACTTAAAAGGAAGACAGTCAAGGATGCTTCTTGGACTGGACATGTGATAGATCCCAACGTTTCTAAGGATATAAGCATAATGAACAAACATCGACGCTAAAGTATCGCATGCGGGCCATTCGTTAAGCATAAAATCACGTTCGCATAAATCGTTGTCAGAAACCGGATGATGCCATCTAGGGTGCAGGGTAGGTTACAATGGAACTGTACTCCGAGCCATGGACCGCTTCCTGAGCCCAAACTCGGATAAGATAGCCTGCGGCATGGTCGAACTCTGTAATTGATATGTAATCTGGAAAGTAGAAGGGTTCGGGATTTAGTTAACCAGTCGTTTTTCTATGCTCAGCGAGTCCTGTCAGATGACAACATTGTTCCTCTTGCCAAGAGAATAGTTCCAAGCTCGTGGCGCAGTGAGACAGGGCGTCAGTTCACCAACCAATCACTCAGGTTCGCCAAGTACAGGGCTGTTCTACTTCAATAGACCATCTAGTATGCACATGAGTGATTGAGATATTCTTACTCTTCACTCCATCGTCAATTTGGGTCTTGGTGACCCAAGATGCCACTGGAATGCTGATGTGAGATTAGTCATCGGCCACAACTCTCTGCCCGCATCGTGAGCCAATGAAACACGTGCACCCCGCGCGCAAACATTCTTCCAGGGTCCTCCTCGATGGAACCGTGGTCCATCGCTTGACACTAATATCTGACCTGTCTAACATCAAAAGCCGCTTATTCCGAAGAACTTGATCATTTTATCCCTCAAACACCATCTTCCTGCTCGTCCGGCACAATGGCAACTCCCGAACTCACCCCAGAGCTCTCGGAGCTCTTCTCCAAGATCGAGACCAACTTCAAGACGACCAACCTTGGAGAACATCGCTGGTACATCCTTGTCATCGCTTGCCTCTCTGCCAGCCCGGATCCCGAAGCATCGGCAGCTCTGTACCTCTACCTCACTCGTCAAGAAGCCTACCAAACCAGCGAGTCCAGACAAGCCCTCGTGAGACGACTTCGCGAAGCCCTGGTCAAGACCATCTGCCTCGTGGGAGTATGCAAACCCATCGAGGCCATCCTCGCAATCGCAAATGTCGAAAAGCCCGAGGACCGAGATTACAGCAGAACCCGACAAGACTGGCAAGCCGACGACGCGAATCACGAGCGGGCCTCGAATTGGTTCAAGCAGTTGTACACGCGTAACGCCACCGACACGCTCGGTCTGTTTGACGCGCACAAAGATTTCTCGTGGATTTCCACCGAGATTACGTACGGGTTGTATCTTTCGGATCGTCAGGTTCTCGATGACACGGATACGCAGATGGTTGTTTTGCCTGCCATCATGAGTCAGAATCTCCGCCTTGAGACGCATTGGCATATTCGGGGAACGAGACGGATTGGTGTGAGCAAGGAGGATACTCAGGTTATTTGCGATAGTGTGAGGGCTGTGTCGGAGTTTTTTGGGATCAAGTTGAACAGGGTTCCTACGGTGGATGAGGTTGAGCCTGATGTCTAGGCCCACGAGGTGACCTGGACTTGGCGAGGTGAGAGGGATGAGGGTCAGATAGAGAGGTCCATCGTGGTACAATGACATAGGGGAGTGGAATTAGACGTGCCAAGGTCAAATTAAGACATGAGTCTCACGAGTGACACTGACATCTCGATATAACTCCCACGCAACAATAAAATGAGAAGCCCAACGGGATCTAAGAGATGAACTCGATCGCAGAGCAGTGTGTCCGGGGAGGTGAGATAAAACAATCAACTTTTGTTATCCAATCTAGATTAATCCGGTAGTCGTGATCACAGTACCCATTTCCCCCATAAATACTCCAATCTCCCAATTATCCTTTCCATTCCACCCTTGCACCGCCAACACCGAAAGCACGCATGATTAATCCAAGTCCAACGCCATTAATTCTGGTTCTGAGGTGAGGGTGTCATTGTCTGGCTTTCGAAGCTCGAAGTGGTGAAACTCTCGTCGAAATGTCCTTGCTCAGAGGGCTGAGTCTGAGGTTGGAAACGAGTCGATCGAAGAACGGGCTGAGTTTGGAACTGGGGATATTGCCCAAGACCAGAGTTCAGATACTGGAGATTGCCGACTCCCAGGCCTCCAGACATATTGTACGACTGAACACTTGGTCCAGGGCCTGCCATGGGCTGAGACAAAGAGGCTTGGTAGTTGCTAGGCCAAAAGGTCTGTTGTCGAGGTTGAGTCGGCAGCATCGAGTACGGAACCAACATCTGAATCCCATACTCATCCTGAAACAGATATCCCAATCCCGGAACAGGAGCCATTCTCGTTGCGGTCAACAGAATCGGGGTTCCTGAATGCTGCGAGGGCGAAAAGTTAAAGTCTTGACCACTGCCTCCTGTCATTGGTCCAGGGCTCGAATAAACCTGGGGTTCTTGTCGCTTGGATGACTTGCGCTTGGACTGAGACTTGCTAGTCTTTGCAGCTCGTGGTCTCTTGGTGGGGGGGTTTCGCGTCAACTCTGGGTTGGCTGTGTCGGTGATGGGACTTGGCATGATCCTTTTGAGAGCGGGACCAAGATCGGTATCATCGTGTTGAGCGTCCTCTTGCTCGTTTTCATCCTAAGTAGGTCAGTATATCGTGAATTATGTAGAAGGCGGGGGGTTCTTACCTGGTGAGGTCGGGCGGCTAATGGAGCCATGATTGCAACAGGGGTTTTGCGAGGTATGGCGTCAGTCAAAGCATGTCGAAGGCGTTTGGTAGGAACAGTGACGCGACGAGTATCAGCCATTATGAAAACTCCTTTGTCACTTCAAAGAAAACATGACAGGTCAAAGTCAAAAGACGAACAAGAATAGGGGAAAAGGCTCGAGTAATAGCCACCCAGCCAACCCCCAGTTGTGCAAACGCAACTCAACCATTGTTTGGCTCGAATCTAGCGGTCAAGGATTCTTGTTTCGCTCTTCTCTAGTTTTCAAACGTTGCGTTTGATGCTTTCATGATCGAGTATGCCGTTTGGACTTGACTCCACTGCGGGAGGCTGCACTGGTTAAGATGGGGCACGGATGTGAGCGTCAAGGGTGCCAAGATTTCGAGGCGGCTGACCGAGGGAAATGGGTCAAGACATGAAAGGCTTCATGCTCATTTTTTTATGAACAGTCGACCGACAGTGCAACAGATTGGTTCTGCATAAGAAGCATTTGGTTATGTAGACTATCAAGACTCGATGCAGACGCGCCATGTTGGTGGGGTGCAGGTTCCAAGCTCAGCACTTGGCTACCTATTTATTGGTTTCATTCGCTATTCTGTGCCAATGAGTGACTTGGTTATCTTTATGTATCATATGCCCCATTTGATGTCCAATTGTCCGAAACCTCTCCCCAACACTCAATCTCCAGGCTTGTCCTGCGACAAGGGTCAAGGTGACAGACCTGGGTGGCGATGGCAATGTAACGCGAGCCCACGTGCCTCTATCCGTTTGAAACATACACGTGGCGCTGTGCCATGTAGATTGACCAGATCTGAGCCAAATGTCATGTGGCAGATACAGGGAAGGATCCTAGGTACCGACAGAGAAATGAGGGAGGCTGTCGCAGCCGGAAGCTAGTGGATGCGTGGGGCCGAGTCTGTGTCCGATGGCTCCACCTCCGGAATGCCGTGGTCCTCGGACCGGGGCATTGGCTCACTCAAGTTTCAGGACTGATTAGTTATAAAGCGTTTGATTGAGTGCCAAGAGTTGAGTCTGCGATGACGTCTTGGCTGCGGATAATGAGATTATTCATCGATGAGTGGAAATGAGAATCCTCAATCCCACATGACCGGCATCGGTCAAGCATAACCACGGCCCTACATCGCCAATAATTTAAGACATTCCACTCGAGGCCTTGAGCACGGTCGGGACTAAGTCACGATCAATGATCCTTAATAATGAAGTGGTCCTTTGAGAAAGCATTCCGCTGTATTGCTTTGTCTGTCGCTACTTAACACTCACTGTGAAGCTCGGCAGGGTAGGGTAATGCCATGGAAGCAACAGTGTCTGTCTGCACATTTGCTCCATGCTTCCACAACACACTCTCGATTGCGATGCCATGTACGGAGTACGTACCTAGGAATATGCAGGCATCTCAACAATTCGCTTAACATTGCCATTCTTGAATGCCCCCCTGCAGCAAGTTGTGCGACCGAGGACGCCACGGCGCTGTTGTGCCTTGGTGCACAAAAGTCACTTGACACGTCAGGGACGGGACGTGCCTGATTGCACCAAACAATCATGCATTCAGCGGTGGCTGAGGCAGTATTGCAGCCTGACAAGCACGTCCGTTGAACCCTGGGGGCATTGGTCAAACGAGCTTCCATGTTATTATAGCCCACGATCCTCTTTTTCTCTCATGGATCAAAGTATTCGTTAAGTTACCCCAGCCTAGTCACCGTTATTGTAAGCTGAGACTCACTCGACTTGCTCAACGGCATTCAGTGCGCGTGTGCCGGGTCCTGAATCCGGGAGGCCCCTGTAAGAATCACGATTATGGAGCCGATAAGCGAAACCCCGTCAAGGTGGACATGAAACAGGGAGAAGCTCATTGTTTGCACAGGGCGTATTGCCGCAAGTTGCAGGCAAACGGCAGCAGACTTTTCACGGGAATCGATCGCTTTCCACTTTAAATGCGACTTTACAAAGAATTTTCAGGCTTGTCTCATGCAGGAGACAACGGCCTTGATGTCGATGGCGTTTAGCGAGGGTCCAAGACACAGACCGCGCCCGTTGACTCAATTACCTATCGCTCCAATGAATTGATGACTTCAGACGCATGTAGTTTCAACAGGATGTTGTCATAATAGTAATACGAGTTGTGCGCCTATACTTTGCCCGCTTCCGATTCCCCAAGACAATCGTCATTTGCCATGTGGTACCACATCCCTGTCAGAGGCAGCTCACAGGGCCTCCCCCTTTGCTCCAGCATGGCAGGCATTTCAGTGACTCGACTGGGGCGTCAGGCACCTGTTGTCACAGCCCATGGCTACCAGAAAATTGTATTCAGAAGGTTCTCCAGCAACCACTGTGTCTTGCCTTGGCAAGAGTCATAGACGTAGAAATGTCTAGCCAGCAGAACAAGGCTCCCCTTGTCAACGCTCCGTCCTTTGCGCACTGCATGATCAGGGTCCATTTGCCAGGTCCCTGATCCACTATGATTGGTCACAAGACTCTCTAAGTTGTAGAAAGAAGGGATTGGATCTGTGCTGCTATGGATGTCTACTGCAAAAAATGCACTGACAGGTACCTAGGTAGCGTTGTGTGGTATCGGTACTCGCGTTCATCTCGCCTCAGTAAGGAAATAAAGGCCCTGGATGAAGAGGCTTTTTATCGTCGCGTTGAGATTAACGAGCTCTGGGGAAGCGAGAACTCATCCTACAAGGGGGGGCTTTGAAGGCCTCCAATCCATTTGCCGACTGGTTTAGCTCAATGCCAAGCTCATTTGAGGTAGCATAGGGAATTTTCGAGCAGATAAGATGATCTTCACCCGAAGAGAAACACCAAGAATGCCTCGACCTGAGAGGAGGGGAAAGATAGCGCCAAGAGTCGCGAT
This sequence comes from Fusarium oligoseptatum, assembly GCA_003946995.1. Taxonomy (NCBI): domain Eukaryota; kingdom Fungi; phylum Ascomycota; class Sordariomycetes; order Hypocreales; family Nectriaceae; genus Fusarium; species Fusarium oligoseptatum. Next base: position 104,001 of record NKCK01000029.1, read on the forward strand.
GCACAGCCCCCTGTGAACAATGACCCCTGCCCATTGGCTCAGCACGTTGAGGGCTTTCTCACAGCGCTTAAACCGCCTCACATAGCTACTGCGGCTGAAACCGCCCAACGGGCACCATGGCATGATTGTGCTCTTTTTGACCTCTTCATCATGTCCCAACGCTCAGCATATCAAGTATCAACTTCTTGAAAGCGACACATCTGACTCAATGCGCATTTTCACCCCCGTGAAACCATGGAAGCTATCGGCACAGGCGCAAGCACCCTGGCATTTGTGCTGCTGGCCCTCAAATCCGCCAAAGTCATTCACGAATCCCTCTCCGCAATCAAGGATGCCCCGAGGATAGTACGCGAGCTGGCGCAAGACATTCAACTTCTACAGTCGGTCCTCGGACGTTTGACGAATTGTCCTTTGAGCCATGCTCCGAGCAGCACGATCACGTCTTTCCAGGACATGCTCAAGGCCTGTACGGCAGAGCTCTCCGGTATCGAGAATCGGTTGGAGCAGTTCAAGAAGAAGCCAGAGAGTAGCCGGTCAAGTCGGGTATACAAGGGGATTCTTGGGTATGTGAAGAAAGAAGAGCTCGAGGAAGCACGAAGCAGGGTGAGAGACAAGACGACACAAGCCAACTTGTATCTCGGCTTGCTTCAAGCGCAGGCAATTTCGGACACAACCTCCAAGATCGACGATCAAGCGACAGCGACAACGGGAATTCTAGAACAAATCTTGGGCGAAGTCGTAAGACTACATTCTCGTCTCGACAACAATGACACCTCAACGACTCAACACGACGATCTTGCCGAAGACGCCTCAGCTTCCATCACCCAGAACCTTGAGACAATGACTCTATGCTTAGAACTCGAAGAGAGCATTTCACGCCTATCAAGTCTGGTCGATCACGATGGGTTGACCCTCGACGCTGACGATGCAGAGCAGATCATTGATGATCTGAGGAAGTTCATTGTAATAGCCAGAGACAAAGTGGCTGCCAAAAAGACAGGAAATGGAAAGGCAACCGCAAACCCATATGCAGTGGTCGATGACAGTGATCAAGTCCGGAGAGACTTGAAGCTGATTGAGGGCTTGATGCTCTCGGCTCCCATCGTTGCTATCAACCAACCAGGTACCTTGCACCCTCAGGCCTTGTGCTTCATCTTCACTATCAATGAAAACCAAGCTGACGTGTCAGTCCCCAATTCCGCACATCTTCGTGCACATCTCCCCACCGGGGCCATCATCAAGCAGAAACGTGCAAGAGAAGAAATCGACGTGGAGCAGGGTTTCCTCACAGTGTCGGTAAACAAACGAAGAAGGGTCTCGAAGAGATCCAACACTTCTGGGAACGCAAGCACCCACCGAGATGTCGTTGCAAACATCATGTTCCGTCCCTCAGCTTCACCGTGGATGTTTTCTGTCTCTGTCTCCCAAGGACAGTTATTTGATCGAAGTATCCAGAGCATACCACGTATTTCAGTTTGTCCGATTATTCCAAATGGATCAGCCGTGTTTCGTTTGGTACAAGAGGGTCGCCTCAAAGAGTTTCAAATCCTGTTGAGTCAGGGCAAAGCAAGCCTGAGGGATCATGACGAGCAGGGGATGCCTCTATTACATGTGAGATCAATGGAACCACCATTCCTTAATCCTTCAAGCTGATTTTGGTCGAGTACGCGGCTGCAGGAACCGTTGACATGTGCAAGTTTCTCATCGAGTCGGGCGCAGACGTAGACGAGATGGGAGAGAATAGTGGAACTGCGCTCAGTCACATCACAGGATTGAGTCGCCACGATACTACGCTGGTGCTACTTGAGAACATGGCGGATCCAACACTATCTTACCCAGGATGGGACAATCCACTATCTGCTGCTTGCAGCTCAGATATTGTGAGTATTCCACTTTTTGCTGTAGTTTGATACTAATATCTGTACAGCCATCTGTTGAGCTCTTCTTGAAGCATGGCAGCCATTTTGCGCTGCATGATTTTGAGAGCTCAGACATGAACGGTCGAACAAGACTGCATCAAATCTGCATGGCTGACTCGAGATCAACAAGCAAGCGAAAAGCAGTGGCTATGCTGGTTGCTGCTGGAGCCGACTTGAATGCTCGGATAGTCCAATCTTGGTCTCCGGATGATCACCAGACGCTTGGGTTTACGTGCTTGCATAGTCTCGTGTACACCGCCCATCGAACAGACGATAGAGATGAACTTGAGACTCTTGTCTACTTGATTCAGCAAGGTGCAGACCCCTATGCAGTCGACCATCACGACAACACAGTTGCAACGCGAGCCTATCTCCCCAACGAGAACGACAACCAGTATTCATCCAAGGGCTCATACAGGGGCGATCTCTGGGACGCGGCTATCGCTATCTGCGGACACGACCTAAAGCAATTCCGGTCATCTTACTCCAGAGTTCCAAGGTACAACAAGAACTACAGCAGACAAGACTTTGAGAGACTATGGCTCAGGCACGAATCCCTCTGTCCTTATTGGGATGACGAGAGATATCCAGAGACCGGCGGTCATGAAGACTATTGGAAACAGCCTTCACAGCGGTGCAGGCATACTTCATGTTCAGAATGCGATCAAGATGGCGAAGGCCTCGTCGAAGAAGATCCAGACCCCGTCAACGAGGATGATGTTCCAACGTACGCCTTGAACTACCACAACAGGTATCCTCGGAGCCCTTCAGTGGACCAGGTGGGATACATTTTTTCCAGAGAGTCTGCTTGGAGACGGACGTATTATACTCCAGATGTTAGCCCTGGGCGAGACGTCAACAGCATGCATCCAGAGGAGGATGACATGGATGACATGGATTTGGATTACGAGGCAGAGTTGGAGGCCCAGTATCTCTTCGAAAACGAACTAGAGGCATACCGAGATCACCAGATCGACGAAGAAGAAGACTTGCTTCGTGCGCTTAACCCTGAGGACGGCGTTGAGCCTCCATCTGAAGAAGATGGCGAAGAGACATTTCGGAGGTTGAGATGCCCTAAGGATGATGGGGATAACTTTATCGACTACTGGATTGATCACGACTCTCCTAGTGAAGAAGAGGCAGAGGAATTTCATGAGTGTGAGGGCGTCTCGCCTCCGCCGAGCGAAGACGGTGATGATGTATATAGAAGATTGATGGACATGACTGGGGATCATGAGTTGGACGATCTGAATGCGACCGAGCACGATTCTCAGGATCATTAAGATCCATGAAGAGCATACATTTTGCGACTTTGTAGAGAATAATGAAATACCACTAGAGAGAGCCTGACAATCTATTCAATTGGATAAGCAACAAGTCTTTTGAAGCTGCCGTGCCAACTCATATTTGTATCCACATCAGTCATCCTCTTCCGGTTCCCACCTGTACGGCGCAAAAAGAAACTCCTCGTCAATGAAAGAATCAGGATGAGGATCAGGATCATGAATGTACTGGATCTCTTGCCACCTCATCCCTGGAGCATCCCTACGAATGTCCTTCTCAAGGAGCGGCGATCCTTCCTTCTCCTGGTAGTCGACACCAACGCCCCTCTTGACGACCACCATGATGCCTCTTTTGTCCTTCCTTTTTTCGTAAAGGTTGGCATATGGGTTGGCACCAAGGGTAATCTCATCTGTCCAGTTGCCGGGCATATCTTGTTCGGATATGAGTGTGGTGTTGTCGTCCATGATTAGATGAGGGGAACGACGAATGGTGACAGAGGGTTTCGTTTCAGTACCATCCCTATCATCCATCATGCGCTGCCAATGCTCTGGTTGTGAATGGTATCTAATTGTTGGGTTTAGGAACCCAAGGAGTGTCACCTCGCGGGTGATGTAGTAGAGTTCCTTCCAGCCAGAGCTTCTCGAGATCAACTCATCCAGAATTTCGGAACCTGCAAACGTGAGAAAAGGGCTGGTGGCCTGCACCGTGAGTGTTTCTAGACGGAGCCCTGGGAGTAGTTTGAGCAGAGCACTCAAGAAATATAACTCAATTCGTGTCCTCCCTGGCGGGGGCTGGGTCAGGACAGGCTCGGCGGTGACCCGTACATGTCGAATACTTGAGAGAGATGGCACAGGCAATTCCGTTAACATATCAAGCATAATGTCCGGTTTCCTGAAGGTCAAGTGAACCTGGCTGAGCCAACTATCACCAAGATCGTCTCTAACTCGGCGACAAGTTTGGATGAGAGCGAGAGTATGCCGGGGCTTGTTTTTTGGACGCGCGGCCGGGCCGATCTTCCTGAAACGCCATTGAAGTCTTTTTGGAGAGAAAATGTACTCGTAGATCTTGAGACGAAGCTCTCGAGGAAGTCGAAATAGCGTGCTCTGCTTCTGTTGGTAGAGAGTTAGGTCTGGTTGGCTAGGCGGATGTGGTTCGGGCGTTGCCCGCTCTCTCTCTTTTTCGGGTTCCATGGTCGGAGGGGGTCTGTTGGTTGATCAATCTGAGGAGTGAAAGAACAAGGATGAGGTTTGAACTGCTGCTAGTGAGGGCGGGCTCATGGTTCATATAGGGACCTTCCCTGTCACCGAAATAGAGTTCCAGAGACAACAGTAAAGCCTGCAGTTCTCAACTCAAAATCGTCGGGAAACCTAATGCTGCATGACGCCGCAGAGGTGAGGTGAGTGCTGCCCGGAGGTGACGTTCTGCGTGATGATGAATTCTGGGCGTTGTTCAACTGGGTGAGGTTGTATTCTGGTGCCGTGTGTTTAGACATGAGATTATAGACAAAATGGATCTCGATGAGGGTGAAGAAAGACAGTGGAGAGACGTGTTCCACGAATGTTTATGGTTATCGTGCTCCCTGCCGAGATGTTATCGTTGGGGGTCTGTATTTATCGGCTCGCGCCCACGACAAGCACAGCCAAAGGTGAACAACCCCTCCTCGAGTCGCATGTAATGCAAAAATAAATGGAAAGCTATGTAACCAATTTTAGAGCAGCGAAGCAAAAAATAACCTGCTTGAAGCCAGATTCGAACTGACGATCCCTCACGGGAGTGGTGCTTAAGACCACCGCCTTAACCACTCGGCCATTCAAGCTTGAGGTTTATTTTTTGCGAGTTTCTGTCACTATGTAGACTCCGAGTGACTTGCCTCGTCTTCACTCGACGAAGCGCATACCTTAGCCACAAGCGTCAAAGAAGGCGCGCGCAAACCAAGAGTTTCTGCAGTGAAATTTTTGAGGATAGTTTAGAAACTGGGAGTCCCTGGCCGTCACTTGTGCCTCGTGAGAGATACTGGGACATCAACCGTCTCTCCATCCTCGAGATCCACTTTATTGGACGACAAATATTGATGATTCTAGCCCTGACATGCCTCTGACCATATTTTCTGAGAGCCTGAGTTCCCGAAGGTCATGGCTAGTTGCATGTTTGGGCCTCAGGGTTCTAGGGCTACCTCCTTCGTCGAATGGTTTTATTTTGGAGTTGTTAAGTTCAGTAAAGCCCAAGACAATCCCCCTCCCAGCTCTCCGGCATTCTACTCAACGACCTACGCTCGATTGTATGGTCCCATCCTTCCGTCCAACAACGTCACTATCCTCAGTTGTCATACCCAATTGCCCTAGAAGATCGTACAAACGCCAAAGACGCAGACTGAGCTAACAGCCCTCCTGCGCGACCAGATACATTGGGATCCTCTCCAAGTAAATTGCTAGGAAATCCAACATCAAACGGCTTCACGCTCTCCAGATACTCAACTTGCTTCTCCGTCAACCTTATCTTGAGCGACTGAATATTATCGTGTAAATGCTTAACCTTCCTCCCACCAACAAGAGGAAAGACGTTGGGTGCCTTGGCCATGACGTAGGCGAGCGCGATGGCAGTAACCGACTCAATGTCATGCTCAGCCGCCACGCTGGCAAGCGCATCGCTCATCCGTATCTCATCCTCGGTCTGGTTCTGGCCCGAATCGCCGCTAAAGAAAGTGCGTAGCGGCTCGCCGCTCTTCTTGCGCTCCTCGACTTGCTTCCTACTTTGGAATTTTCCGCTGCCGAGAACATCCCAAGGCGCAAGAGCCATGCCAAAGTGGCGCGCCATTGGGATAATCTCTCGTTCAAAGTCGCGTAGCATGACGTTCCAACGGCCTTGGTAGATACAGAAGGGCGTCTTTCCATGGGCGACTGCGTAGGTGTTTGCAGCGCTGACGACCCAAGCTGGAGTATCCGAGACGCCTAGATAGAGGACTTTGCCTTGCTCTACCAGGATGTGCAGGCTATCCATCACCTCTTCGATCGATGTGGTGTAGTCCCACCAATGCAGGTAGAGGATATCGATCCAATCCGTCTGTAGCTTCACAAGAGAATCTCGCACACTCATATGCAAACTCCTCTTGTGGTTCCCGCAGTGGTTAGGCGTCTTTCCCTTCCCTAGCTCATGCGCCTTATATTCAGTAGTATACTTGGTCGCAATGACGAGCTGATCCCGGTTCTTGCGAGACGCCATCCACTCGCCTATCCACGTCTCTGACTGTTCATCCTGGTAGCCATTGGCCGTGTCGATAAAGTTGCCCCCGGCCGCGTAGTAGGCATCAAGGAGTTCGAATGCCTGCTCTTTATTCATCCTGCCCATGAAAGAGGACCAGGCATCGCCGATTGACATGCTTCCGAGCTGGAGGGGAGACACACGGAGGCCGCATCTTGGAGAGAGGATACGGTAGCGGCCAAGTTCAGTTGGGGGTTCAAAGGAGCTAAAGTCCATGGTGGTAGAGGTGCTGTAACGGATGAAGGATGGTAATAGTTTAAGTGATAACTGTGAAGTACAGAGGAACGGCTGATTCTAGGTCTAAGAACTCCCCTAGATATACTGCCAACAAGGTGGGTTCGACTAGGCCACTGCTGAGATGGGTCCCTCTCCTGATCAGATAGAAGATCTACGGAGTTAACGGCGTCATGGTGTCAGCCACATACAGACATAGCATTCCAAGGATTAAACTTTGCTAGGGTTTCATCAATTCATGCATATCTCGCCAAGAGGTGTCCAAGCTCGGCGTTAAGATCCTCGTTGCAATCAATGTTATCTCCAGATACCAACGGACTTAGCCAAGTTTATCTCCAGGTTGACACCTCAACATGCTATCACGATGGTATGTCTGGAACTGGCAAGGACAAGACACGGATTCTTTTTGCGTATTTCTGATTCTCAACAGACTATTTCTTAAAAGCCGACAGTTACATGATATCTCTCAACTCTCCTCGTGAACGGTGGGATTACGACAACACGACTCACTACCGCCGACGGTCACAAGCGCATCATCACAATAAAAGTCATCAGCACTTTTCTGCCGGCACCACTGCTAGTCCCTGTGCTAATCTAAGGCCCAGTAATATCAAGGAGCATACCCCCATTTATCTGTGGTGACGAGCGAGGTCCACACTTGGACTGATCTCCCAGAGTGGAAGACTGATAGCACATTTACGACGCTCGATGACCAGACTACAGCCAACGTGAAAATGTGCAACCCAGCTTCAAAGCCCCTACAGGCCTTTCTGACCCACGAGCTGGCGTTAAAAATGAAAGGTTCAGTCGTGATAGTCAACATGTTGAAGCCTAGCATGTGCCATTCACAACTAACAGGTGAGGGCGGGTGGATGACTGCCGTTCGAATCCGTTCCTAGCCCGTCCTATTAAAGGTGGAGTAGGACCATAACAACAACGTTATCTACTAACTCTAAGATTCACGGCGCGTGCACTCGAGACGGAGAAGTAGACAATGACGGGCTGTCGTCCTTTGTCCGCGGTTAAGATAGAGAGGCGGTGGAGATAAAGGTGTAAAAAGAGTTGTCGAAAATCCCAGAGAGTATCTGCCAGGGTTACGGTTTCACCACATTTTGACCTCCTTCATTTGACAGCAGACTTTAATAAGCCCAGAGAGCTTAGCAGCTCGCTAGGTTAGAATGCGTTAGCTTTTAATGTGCTCATATGTATCGATAGGTCACCTTTTTTTCTGACACCCATTTAACCCTCACTCCCCCAAAGCTGCCCAAGAGTTGAATTACTCAAGCACCTCAGCGCTACTTTTCCATCAGCTCGGCTTACTAGAACCCAAAATAAAGTTGGGCGTGCTTGAGTTTCGTCTCTGGCTTGTTTGGTATCTATACCTCCAAGTCTGGTATCAACTTTAGAGTGACCGAAAGTTTGAGCTCAAACCTTTGACATTTCTCAACAAATGATCGAAAAAGTTTATTACCAAAAAGGTAGTCGAATTCTGTATATAAATAAGCTCTCCCCCGAACGTCTCGACAATTCATCCTTTGCTTGCCACTAACACTCCACCACCGCCTCCCAGCATACCACAAGACCTCGCAAATACCTCGAAAAACAATGCCGAATCACGGAAAAATCTCCTCTCTGCCCTGGGAGATCATGTTCATAATCTTTGATTGTCTCCCTGTTCATTCATTCGTCGCCCTCACTCTTACAACCAAGTCCCTTTTTACCTCTCTCTGCCCAACAGGCAGATTTCTAAACTTGCCTAGGTCCCATCTTCAAACAGGAACCGACCCTTCAAGAGAATTTGAGTTTTCAGAAAGGGATGGACTCCTTTTGCTGCTTGAGAAGGATAATCCCACTCTGGCCTTCTGCTTCGACTGTCGCAGACTCTGGGCTATAAACTCGGGGCGGGGCCACTTGAGTTGCGCGCAACCTACTGTCTCCCACCAGTTTTCCTTTACAGATTTCTGGCAGTACGTGGCAAATTTGGGTTTCACTAACAGTGAATTTGAGGAGGATTATCAGTCTCTTTCCGCGGGTCTAATCATGTGGCATCACCACCCGTTTGCCTGGGTTCCAAGAGTACAATGGCCCAGCATCAACTTTGCAGAAGCGCGTCTGGCCGTAAACAGACATATGTTTGGCGAGGCATACGGATTACCACTTGGCCCTCTCGAGTACAAGTATGAGTTCGAACGGTTCATCGATCTCGACAAAGGTGTCCTTGAGCCTCACGTCCCACTAAGTCGACACCGTCAAGGCCGGCAATACCTCACAAGGCACCGCCAAAGAACAGTCTTGCACTCCCGCGCGCCCAATTCCGATGTTTTTACACGGCCCTGGACCTTCAAGCATATCTCTGAAGCACAGATCATCGACGGCGAGCTTTACATTGTGCGGTTCCACTCAATTAAAGGTCCCCCGGTGGAAATGTCCCTAGTCTTCAACCTCATGCGGGATCTCGATTTGCCGATATGCCATCACCAACGTTGTCGTATCTCCACCTTTTTGCCAACCTCATGGTGGTCATGCCATGCATGCTTCACAGATTTCTGGATATCTCTCTGGATGGACGACCTTACGGGATGGCATTGCGAAGTAGCGACCTGTCATCGTCTCGGGACCTGTCGAAGCCCATTCGACCCCATCTGGCAACTAGCCACCAAGACAGATGATGGTTTGGAGCCTCGTAAATGGCGTTTGCAGGCGCCGCCAGAGCAGAACGAGAGGCTGAGCCGGATAACTTGCGCGTCGAGCTTGAGGGAGGGGGGATCCGCAGATCAAGAGTTGGAATTGGCTCAGAAAACGGATAGGCCGGGTGGGATTGAGGGTTGCTGGGCCCATTTGCGAGAGCGCCAGCCTGACTGGAAGAGATGGGAAGTACGTGAACACGTTCCGATGCCTGTTGATGGGGATAGAAGAAGTCGAAATTCACCAAGGACATTCCGGAATATCCTTAGACGTAGGCGAGGCATCAATACCTAATAAGAGTCAGTTTGGGGGACCATTTGCAACACTTTGTAGATGAGAGTGATTAGGGTTGCATGCTGAGAGTAGCTTATCTGTGGCTCAGTTGCCTACAATAGTGGAGCAGAGCTACCACGTGTTCTTTTTTAGCGGTGATCACGACATATTCCTTTCAATCCTACAGCTGCCTACTTGTCCTCCTCATCTCTCACCTCTTACCTCTCGATCCAACATACTCAAAATGACAACTCCAGATGCGCTTTTCTCTCTTCCCGACAACCTCTGGCATCGAGCAATCATACGCTTCGATGACCTCAAGGCAAACAATAAACTCTTCCACGGCCCATATGAAACAACCCTGTATCAGAAGAATGATTTGAAAATCGCCTTTCAACTTGCACCACAGCTCGACAAGAAGCCAATTCTCCCAGCCGACGCACCTGAGCGCAAGTCAAACCATGTCAAACGTAACCCGTTTGCCAATCCCGATCCGGAGTTTACGTTGTGCCATGTTAGTTCATCGCATACTCTCATCCTCAACATGTACTGCGTCTACCGTCCAAGTCTCATTCTTGTTACTCGTCAATACGCACCTCAGTCTAACTTGCTTGACGCTTCGGATCTTGGAGCATCGTGGGCCGTACTGCAACATCTTTCGAGAACTCAGACGGAATCACGCTTGATGATGTTTTACAACTGTGGCGCTGAATCAGGTTCCAGTCAAGGACACAAGCATATGCAAATCATGCCATACCCGCAGCCTGATGAGATAGGATTTCAGATTTTCCCAGCGCGGGCAGAGTCAACAGACCAGGTGACAAGTGGTCTTTCAGGCATCCCATACGCACATTTTGTGTTGAAGTTGCCAGATAACAGCACCACCGACGATGTTGTTAAAGCCCACGGAATTTTACAATCAGCTTATCAGGAATTTTTGAAGGCTCAAGGACATCAAGCCTCGTCTTCGCCGCCGCACAATTTGTTGCTGACCTCTTCTTGGATCTGCCTTGTTCCTCGTCGACACTCTGGGGCTGAACGAGATGCCCTCACGAATGCCATGGGCATGGTTGGAATCGTCTGGGTAGCTAATGAGGGCGAGATAGCTCAATGGTCTAATGCCTCGGGATCTGTTGAGGGACACTTTGAGTATCTGGGGCATCCTGTTTAGAGCTGAGAAACAACACCCTGTAGGTTAAAAGGAAGTGTATCTGTATATTTAATTGAGATTCGATTTTTAATTTAATTTTGCTTTGATTTTTAATTCGATTTAGAATCCAATCAGGCTCGGATTTAATATAGTTTTAATCCGACTTTAGAGAGGCTCCTATCAGTTTAAGACCAAGAGCGTGGGCAGAGTGCTGAATCTCAGACTTCAACTCGGCCTGTTAACTCCGAAGAAAACGAGTTCCATCTATCTCGTTATTCTTTAGCCTCAATTTTATTTCAATTAAATTCTCTTTCACAATGATCGGCAGCATGGGCTCAAGAAACAGCAAAGCCAACCAATAAAATGCCCTCATCTTACTCCGCCTCATGCGGCTGACCTGCATGTTCAACTGGAGCCTAGAAGCCATCTCACGTTCTTCCCCGCCTTGTTCACATTCTCTAGCCTCCAGTCTCGGAAATATGACAAACGAGGAAGAACCCGTCCATACTGTTGAATGGAGGTGCCACAAGTGCCGTGAAATCCGGTGGGAGTGGAAGAAGTCGGCACCAAACGAACAAAAGGGTACCATCACATTCAAACATCATGAGACTTTCGCCGCCCTCGAGGAGTCAGCCGCTACAGGCTGTTCTCTCTGTGCCAGCTTTCGAGCCTCAACCATCTACCACGGCGCTTATCCGAAAGATCGAAAATCGGGCCCCATCGTGCTCGAGGTGTTGAAGTCAACTTTGAGCCCACACATCACTTTCAAGATTGGCAAGTCCGAGTATTATGAAAGCTTCGAGTTTGCAAAGCTTCAGGATGGGGTCCCTGGTGGGATCAAAGGGAGCAGACTCCCTGCCAAACGTAATCTTCAACCCCTTAGCATGATGATACCCGGGGCTAATAGTATACAGGGCTTGCTTCAGACAATCTTGATCAAGATCTTGATGACCTTGTTCAAACACTTGTCAAGCCCTGGATTAACCACTGCGCATCCGGCAAGGGACTTCATCAGGATTGCGATCGCCGAAAGAGAGAACAGGGCGATAGCCATTCCGTTCCAACACGGCTAATCGATGTTGGTCATGACCAGTCTAGCACTGTTCGGCTAGTTGTGCCAGCAGAGGATTTCCCAACTGAGAAGCCCAATTATTTCGCCCTCAGCTACTGTTGGGGCCTCGGGAATGACCCCGCCAAAACGACGCGCGACAACATCAAGGACCGACGACAAGCTATCGACACGGCTCAACTCCCAAAGACGATCCAAGATGCAATCAAGCTAAGCCAACTGGTAGGCATCCGCTATCTCTGGGTCGATGCCCTTTGCATCATTCAATCTCACGAGAAGGATAAATACTTTGAAGATTGGAAGGCAGAGGCCCCGAAGATGGGCTCCTACTACTCCAACGCCCATTGCCTCATAGCAGCATCCGGAGCATCAGACAGCAGTGAAGGACTCTTTGCCGAACGGGTCGCCCAACGGTATCCAACAAAGACCTGTGTAATTTCTTTCGATCCAGAGAGCAGCGAGTACATGTACTTCCCATGTCCACTACCAAACATTCTGGATTGGCTCCCCCGAGAGCCTCTAATGACACGAGGCTGGTGTCTCCAGGAAACGACACTCTCCGTCAGGACTCTTCACTGGTCCAGTGTTGGTTTATTCTGGGAGTGCCCAGGCGTATCTTCAGCTTCCGAATTCCAACCCGAGGGCTGGAAGGTGTGGAAGACCGGTCCCGAAGACATGTATCGCATCTTTGACATCAAGGCCGATAAAGCGCTTGGGCAAGTGTGGAGTCAACTGGCTGGGAATTATCTCAACAGAGGTTTCACCTTCAAGACTGATCGCCTCATTGCTATTCAGGGCCTGGGGAGACGACTTGCTGCTATGCACAAAACGGAATACTTTGCAGGCGTTTTCAGCTCCAACCTCGCAGATGGACTACTATGGGCTGCTCATGACGCTCAAGTTGAAAAGCGCGAGAAGCTCGAGTACTTTCCAACGTGGTCTTGGGCTTCTTCTGGTTCCAGGGCGTATTTCACTGGACCTCTGGCTTACAAATACATCAAACCCCCAAAGTCTGACATTTTTCCAGCGGTAAGAAATGAGATGGACTTTGGAGACGATTCAAAGAGGACCCTGCATTTACAGGCACCGTTGATGACAATCGACTTGGGAAACGAGAGCAACCGCGATGATCTCAAGGTCACTCTTGAACAGGGGCAGTACGGAGTTGACCTACGATTCGACACACTGAATCTCACGCCTTCTCCTCTGGGAAAGATTCTTATCCTCATCCTGGGATGCCCTGAAAGCCGTGACCTTCCGTATAAGGGCCTTATTCTTCGACCTAAAGGGAATATGTATGAGCGGATTGGGCTGTGTACTTTGACTGTTTGGGGAAATGCAGACCCCTTGGATAAATCTTTCAGCTCTTGGAAAAAGGAGGTTACATTGATCTAGACAAGAATTAAATGAGTTGATCCGAATGTTGCCAAGCTTAGAGATCTGCTGCCAATGCTCACGGTGCCGTGCTATTTCTCTGTGGGTAAAGTTTACCTACTGTTTCTTCTATCTCACCGTGATAACAGGCAGTTGATCGAATGTGGAACTATGTGTTCAAGTCGTGGGCCATTGATCAAGTGTACCGAACTGTCGGTAGGCAGTGGTACGTCATACCTTCGGATCGAGGTAGATTGGTACATAGTGAAGAGGAGGAATAGATATTACCAGAACCAAATGAAAGGCAAGAAACCCGAAGCCGGGTGATCAAATCTCCGAGTGCTCTAATTGCTGTGAAGGTGTCGACTGTGAATCCTGCCACCCTCATAGTCATCTATTTCGTGCTCGGCCGCCATCAAATCAACTGGCTTGGTGGTCTAGTGGTATGATTCTCGCTTTGGGCAGTCAACAACGACTCATAGCTTGCGAGAGGTCCCGGGTTCAATCCCCGGCCAAGCCCTTACTTTTGCCTGATGCTTCAGTGAATGTGTGTGTAAGATTTTTGATTCATTTTTTGACATTCTTTTTTTTCTCTCTCTCACGGCATGCGAAGGGCGGTTCTCTGAATTGTTTACCTTGTTTGCTTGGTGAGATTGGGGCTCGCTGAGGCCTGCAAAGAAAGCATCCTGGGTGGAGCTTGTGAGCATGGTGTCCACTGCTGAGCCCGGGACTCATTTCATCGACCTCTCCAATAATACGAGCGAAACCCCAAGCATCTCTTATTGTCACAATACCAAAGTCCTAGTTACTCAAAAGCAAAACGCCATGTCAGAGTCACGTGTAGCCAGCTGAAAAGATACCCCGCTGGATAGCGCAGCCTCATCACATCAACTACATCTCACCAAAGCACTCGATACCTACAGCTTCAATGATGGACCCCCTTGGTACCTTTGGACTCGCATTCGCGGTCATTGACCTGGGAGCCGCGTTTGATCGTGCTCTAAGTAGGCCAGGGCCACTCGACTATGCTGAGTGGAAGAAGTGCGTTCGTCTCGGCAATGACAAGAAATTTCAAGGCGTCTGGGATGTTCCACTTACCGGAGATGGAGACTGGGATTGTCGCACTGATGAATTCATCAGGGGACGAAATGATGATCCTCCTGACCTACCGCCGCAGGATGCAGATAGCATCCGTCTGACCATATACGAGGCACGTGAGGATGGCCCAGTCGCTTTGCATGACGACGATACTTCAGGCTTTACCGCACTCTCATCTCAGTGGAGAAGAGATGGCCATTATCCGTGGTATTTCATCAAGACATATGAAACATCTTCTCCAGCCCGAGTGTATAGGTACATCCGCGTCATTGAGGATCAGAACCAGAGACGCCAAGGTAGGGATCACCTCACCCAATTAGAAGCGTTTCTGACCCATCTACAGTCGAAATAGAATGTCGCACTTTTGTTGTTCCTAGACTCGCTGAAGAACTCGGTCGAAAACCCCCCGCCCACCAGTTCCTTCTGACAACGAAGTTATCAATGGAACTCGAAGCACTTGATATACACTATCGCCCCATCAGATCCGATGAAAACTGGAAGCAAGCCTTTCTCATACAGTTTCACCACGCATGCCTATCTTTCTTTGCCAATTTCCTCAGAAGCCTAGTTCTTCAAGATAGGAGAGGCAGAGATGCTGATGTCGACCCGGCATGGGACGAGCTGCGACGGTGGAATCTGAAAGAAATCACAAAACACTCATACGAATGTCGAAGTCTACTAGAGATGGGCCATGAACTTGTCTCTACGACCGAATCATTGATCGACGTCGTCAAAGCTTCACCCACCGTCGCTGGAGCCCCCCAGACCATGATCAAATTCATGGCTGTTGAGGCAGAGTTACGCGGTTATTGTCGAGAAGTCAAGGAACGACTGCAGAAACTCTCAGATGGTCTCGAACACGATCTCAAATTCCTCGAGCTAGCCAGAAACGTAAATCAGACTCGAGGCGTTCAGCAACTTACCCTTCTCGCCACCATCTTCCTGCCACTTTCACTCGCCGCTGGGGTCCTCAGTATGCAGACCCGGTTCAAGGATCTAGGCAGCCTTCTCTACGACTTTTTCGGTGTTGTAATGTTGCTCGGGGCCATCGTCGTTATTATCTTCATAATCATGACCACCATCGCCATCATCAAGGAAGCAGAGAGCAGATTCACACAGTATTCCTTCTACAGGAAGCATGTGCGGGTCATAGTCATCAACTTGCTATTATCAGGCCTCTTCTCATACGGCAGCTTGGTTCTCTCCTCATTTCTTGTCGGCATGTTCAAAGATGTTCCTCTCGGCGCCAAGATTCTAGGCTACGGGACCGCAGCGGCGGTTGGGCTAGGATTACTTTTTGTAATTCCCGTTATTATTGTGGTTTGTTACTTCTTATTTATTTCTCGTGGTTCTTCGAGACCGAAACAGAAGGGGAAGAAGACAAGTGTGAGTGATCCAGAAGCTCCGGTCGAGGGTATTGAGCTGGAGGTGATGGCTCCTCCAGGACACGAGAGCTTGGAAGACATTGTCAGAACAGGCAGCCAGACAAGATGAAGGTGGATGTAGTTTGCTTCAATAACCGACGCAACAACGAGGTTACCACGACGTTGAAGAGGTATTGGCGACTTTGAGATATCAGCACATGAACTATCTATCAGCCCAGTGATCCCATCAAGGGCTGGACTTTAACTATCAAAAAGAACAACCAGAATAAAAACACCATAAACATTGCAGGTCACATTAAACATATTCCAAACTTCCCTTCGCGTCGTAAATACCCATCCTTCCTTCAAAATTCCTGTATCACTTCCCCTCAAAGTCACATCCCCATTAATGCTTCAGCATCGTGGTGCAAAGTGGTAGTTGATGGCCATGCTCAACGCCGCAAAGTCCCTGTTGCTAGGATACGCATCAACATTGATAATGTTTGGATACGTTGACGAAGACATGGCAGGCCACAGCTTCTCGATGAGGGCGCGATTGGCTCCTTTGCTGTTTTCAATGACGCCGTTTCCAAGGACGCTGAGGGGGGTCTGGGTCAATGTCCACGAGAGCAGAAACATGGATGATGCCGGGGATGTGCGCTCCTTTCTCATCTTGTCCAGTTGGTCCGCAATCATCTTGTTCTGGTTGTTCTCATCGGCGTATCTATCGTACAAAGGGAGTTGGTCTCGTCGGAAGAAGCCCTTGTCTGCAAAGGCAGAGAGGTCGACTCGATCCTGGGACTTGTAGAGGTCGGCATCCACGATGATGATGACGGCAGCATGGTCCTGGATAAAGTCTGACACGCGAAGTTGAGAGAGGTCCTCCTCACCGCCTCGGTTCTCGACACGATAGTTGATCCTCTCCAGCTTTCCCATGACGTCTTCCCATTCTGCCTGGCTGATTTTCGCATCACTGTCGCCGTTGAAGTTATCCGAGTTGAGACCCTGGGCAACATTCAAGATGATAAGCTCCTTGTTGTGCTCGGTAAACCTGTTGATACCATCGATGATGTCGTCCAGATATTCGCCATTGCCGCCGCGCCAGTTGCCAGCTCCAAAAGAGTAGTGACCAGTTGCCCACTTGCCACCGGTCTTGGAAGGACGAATATCAAACCAGCGAGCTCCAAATTCCAACTGGCCTGCCACGCTGAGCTCTTGAGTAAGGGTGTTTGCGTCTAGCCCTAATCCCGATCCTCCATTGAACAGGGACATGCCCGAGTCGTGCGTTCCTGGGATGGCCAGTTCCCGAAGCTTGAGACACGAGATCCTGGGATAAGTGGCATGCATCCAATCCCGAGGTGGGTTGGTTGACACGAGCCAAGGGTGAATGGAAGGGTTCTCGGGGTTCTCTTCGGAACTAGCGATGATGAAGGGCATGTTGTTGTCCTGGCGCCACTCCAACTTGTGGAACGAACCAATATTGTTGTTGACAGTCTCAAGCGAGGTGAAACTGATGCCAGCACCAGGGACTCTGTTTGTTCCCAGCTTGCCCGAGTATCGGAACTCAAAGTCGGGATGGCCGGGGAGGTCTTCGAAGCGGTAGCTCACTTCTCCGCCGTCGTCGATGTGGCCCTTGCCTTCGATGTAGATCCTGTTGGAAGTGCCTTGAAACCTTGTTAGATAACACGAAACATTACTCTGTCTAGGGATTAATCTAACCTGGTGCAATAGTCACCGGAAACTCCCAGACGTTCATCTGATAGCTCGAGCGACCAGACAAAGTCATCTTCCAAGGCGTTGCGTTGACAAGAAGAAAGTAAGACCCCTTCTTGCCACGACGCTCTAGTCCTCCCGACTCATCCTTCTCCCAGAGTTCAACACCAGATCCCTCATCGTCGGAACGAATCTCGACAGCGTGAGTAGTTGGTTCGAAGGCCGGGGCGGCGGTGACGAAGCTAGCCAGAGCGACGGCACCGAGAAGGAGACGAGACAGCATTGTGAAGCGAATGTGTTAGAAACGAATGAGGAGTAATGAATGAAAAGACAAAGGAGAGGTGATCAAGAACTATGAGTAAAGACAGAAGTGGTTTGTGTGTTGAATCTCAAAAACATCAGGGTCATCATCACGACTTTATGCTATTACAAAAACTGCACATTCATCTCAGCCAGTCCAAAAAAACATGACCTCACTGTCGCACCAACACCGCCACTTCATTTAAAAAGGCACAAACCCAGAGCCTGCCGAAGGATTCGAGGCTTGGACCATGTTTTTAAGACTTGACAGTCAAAGCGACCAAAGCTCTCGAAGCTGATTGCTGTTGGTAGGGGGCAGAGTTAAGCGAGTGAGGCGCTTTGCAAGCGCCGTGGATATCTCGAGGGATGCTGATTTGGTGGAGTGGCTGCAATTGGGATGGGGGCGCAGTAAACGCCAAGGCTCAGCCGTCGGTTTGTCGGAACAACAATCAACATGTTCAAAGAGGTTACTGAGGATGATTTTTTAGTGCTTTGACTTTAACAAGTTCTCAAACAAAAACTGTTTTAACCAGCTTCTAAGCGGCCACATAAGGATGGAATCTCAGTCACCTCCTTGAGCGCGCATGAACGGAACAGAGACCTAACTCGACAAATATGAGAGACCAGGCTGCAAGTTACGAGCCCCTAATGCAGGCTGACGTGAGGGCCTGCCAGCCCGAGGCCATATTTCAAGCCTTTCAAGCTGTCAGTTCCCTCCCTTACAATCTGAATCTGCCCGTCTTTGCCGTGGCAAGTCGTGAGTGGTTACCAGAAAGACATAGCTCTATTACAGGAGTTGCCAAGAGGTAACATGTTCAGCCGGGACGCCACAACGGAAGCTCAATGCTGGGAAGACCGCAGCCTGTTTTGAAGTGAGGGCAAGGGAAACAAAACGCAAGGGCTAAATCCCACAGCCTGATTGCAAACACCAGGCACTTGGCGACAGTTGTGAGAACTTCGGGGCAGCCTAATGGGGAAACTCCAGGCAAAATACCATAGTACAAGTTTCGAACTAGAAGGCAAAGGGTCTCAGCCCCTTGTTTCTTGTCAAGATGTGTTGTGATACCAGTGGCGTTCCGCCCGGCTTGCTAGAGAAGTAGCGCACTGACAGCATAACTATAGGTCACGCGAGGTTCAAACCGACATATTCCATTTCCCTGAGCCTTGGGGTACGTTTGACTTGTACCTAGAGACTACCGGTGTCAGCGTTAACCACAAATGCCTCAACTAGCTGAGGGTTACTTGACATTGTAATTTCAGGGGATGAACAGGGCAATTACCGCACAACCTCCTTCTTTCAAATAGATTAATTTTAGCAGTCTCATTTATTTCGCATGTTTCAAGACTTGCAGTTGTCGATAGCTGACTGCCGCCGAGCCTCGTCGAACATGAGCCGCAAACTGCCTACTTTCAACCACATACGACCATACCTACTGGAAAATACGGGATCCGTCCGCTCTCCCATAGTCAAGCCAGTAAGGGGCGGATTAGTAGTTGGGTCGGTGACGACCAGCGAATCCCTGCTGTTGTATGTTTTTTGCTGTGTCTTTTTGCCTCTGAGCTCCCTGGTGATGTCTCCAGAGGCTGGTGGTGGTTGTCCGCAGCGTCTCTGTTTTGACTTTTTTTTTTGGGTCTTCAAGCTGTTATTTAGCAAGTTCAAATGCTCCACGATGTCAAAAACAGATACAATTGCCACCGTTTGCTTTCATATCGGTTAATGACCCAGAAGCGAGACGACAAATGGAACCCGCTCTTATCGTGAGTGGGACTCAGGACAAGACAACAAGGCTTACTGCTGCAGAGCTCTGCGAGACCAATCAAGTAAAGTCAGCAAGTATCAGGCAATCAAATATGAAAACAAAAGAGTAGAAGCACAATGCAGTCTCTCAGGGTGTTCGGTAGATGTGACTGCTCTTCCATTGGCTGACAGCTGAGCCCACACACTGAGGGTTCGAGGACCACGCACAAGCCAGTTCTCCACACAAAATGGAGACGAGACTAGCAAAAAAATAAAGCGATCAAGGTCAAAAAGAAAATAACTTGCGGTTTATGTGGATCGAACACATGACCTTCAGATACCGGAATGATTGAAGTTTGACTTCAGTCTGACGCTCTCCCAACTGAGCTAAACCCGCTTGTTGAAAGACGACTCCCAAAATGGCTACAGGATGTTTGGGTCGGCGATGCGATGGGAAGGCCTGGAGCAGAAAGCAGATGCCTTCCATTCAGTCTGAATAGTAGAAATGGGTCTTACAATGAGATTTTTCTTGTGGCTTCCGCTCTTTACTTTCTGCGAAGAATATTCCAAGTGACAGTGACATAATAATGCTTGGGTGATACTGGGGAGACAGGGCTGCACATTCTATCCCGGGACATCACTTATGGCTGTCTCATGGGCTGAGCCATATCTATCCGCAATTGGGACCCTTTCTCTTATTCCTCTTACCACTTTAACTGGAGGTAGGAGAAATCGCAAGCAGGTATCTGGTGGTTTCCTTTGGTTAGGCGTTATGCTCTACATCGACCGGTCGTGCTGAAGGTTGTTAAAGCGCAATCTTCCAGGCTGATCAATGTTCAAAAATACACGGCTCAGCCAAGTAACGCCATCCCCCTTTACATCCACCCGCCATTTCACTCCTTACCCATTCAATATTGCAGAAATATTTTCAGAAAAATATTTTCAACAAGGGAACTCATTAGAAGCCAGCCCTGCCGCGCTTATCGCAAAATTTTCTCGCGTCTTGTCAATGCTCTAGGGTAAGAGTTCGCCGGCACATAAGAAACCCTGTATCGAGACCCAGATAATAAAGTTAAACTCAAGATACTATCCGTAATAGGTATCCATTGTCTTGCTTTGGATTCATCAATAATTGATGATCGATTTAATATATGACATTAGTAAAACACGTTGATACTGACGCGAGTATCAATATTTCCATTATTATCGCCCCACGCCACGCCAAGCAAATATCGTCATTAATCTCTGCGTTCTCGACTAAATCCTTCAAGACATGCCTTACACTCTCATTCGTCAGCATAGAGTTTTCGCTTGCTAGACGAAGGAAGCCTCGGCTTATCATTATTCCATCCACCCGACCCCTTGCTGACGCCGGATCGAGCCGCAACTCAGGGGCTCGGATGAACTCTCTTCCGCCTTTTGGGTCCCACTTCATGTGCGACATCAATTCTATCTAATTGTCTCTATCCCGTCCGTGTTTCGCGCGTCGCAATTTTGCCGTCGTCACCGTTCTGTCATTGATGAGATAAAGTCACAATCTTCACACGCGCACTCTCGTCAATAGGAAAAACACTTTGTATGCCGTTCTCGCGACGTTGGCGCTTAGAATGGACCCGCTATGGCCTGTCTACGATGCCCCCACCGAGTACTTCTTGAGTCAAGATAACCCGCTCTTGGTCTCTGCCGCTCCGAATTCGCAGCTGCCTCCTGGTTTTGAGGGTCCTGCGCCTGTTACGCTACCGTCTACGGGGCCTAGGACGGCGATTGTCACTCGCGCCAACCTACCTTCAGTCCCTTCTGCCTGTCTTGCTTGCGTGAGTTCGCTTTGTTTTTCTAGACTTTGTTTTTCTCTCCCTGGGTCATTTTTTTTTAGTGATAATAGCGTGTTAAATGCACGAATGTAGTTGTATGCTAACTTGAGTTTTGCTCTTAGCGCAGTAAACACCTCAAATGTGATGGAAAACGTCCTTGTTCGCGGTGCGACTCATCCGACCTAGAATGCGTCTATATCGCGTCTCGCCGCGGCTACAAAGGCCGTAAACGCACAGCTACACAAGTTGCTAGCCGTCTTGCAGCAGCAGCTAATCCCGTGCCTATTGCTGCTCTTACAAAACCTATAATCGGACCTCCTCCTCCTCCAGTACCAGCAATTGAATTCCCTACCCTCTTCGATCCCTCCATGTTCTCGGGGATTGACCCGATTTATCCGGGCATCAACACCAGTTTTCCGACTACGACATTTGCTCAAACTACTGCTTCAAGTGGTTTACCTGCTTTTGCTTTTCAGAGTCCTTTTGGTGGTGTAGACGAACTGGATGTGGGCTTTGGCTTTGAAGTACCCCGGATACTTCCTCTGAGAGAACGGTACCTCGATTCGTTCTATCAGAATTTCCACGCAGCTCACCCCTTCGTACCACCAAAGGAGCCTCTTCTTGTCTTGGTACAGGATAACTCACTGGAACCTCTTCTCGCAGCTATGCGATGGATTGGTTCTCTATACATCGAGCAAGAAACTTCTCACACTCTATTCAAAGACGCGTTCCGCCTAATAGACGGCAACCCTCTCAAAGATGGTTTCTTGGTGCAGGCTAGGTTACTTCTCGTTATCGGACTCGACGGCAACCGTCAAAGAAAAAAGGTCAGAAAGCTCATGTCAGAGGCGAGGGATATTTCGGTTCAGATTGGCATGAACACACACCTATTTGCGACTGCCAATGGGCGAGGGATGCCCATTCTGGAAGAGAGCTGGCGGAGGACATGGTGGGAGCTCTACGTTGTGGATGCTCTCATGTCGGGTGTGCATCAGACAAACAGCTTTGCTTTGTATGATGTCCCTACAGATGTTGCTCTGCCTTGCGAAGAGTACCAGTATCTCACAGGGGTAAGTCACTATCAGCAGAAACCTATTGACCGCATGCTCACAAGTTCTAGCAAATACCTCCACCTATGCATCCAAACGACATGGAAAACATTGGCCTGTTCGATGGCAGGCCATTCTCGTCTTACACCTACCGCATCCAATGTGCCTGCTTCTTGGGCACACTCCAGAGAATGCCGACACAGGTTGACCACATCGATGCCCTCCTCGCCAATTGGAGGCTTCGCTTGCCAGCCTCAAAACATGACGCTCACTTTAATGGTGAGCTGGACGAGATGATGTTCCAGGCTCTCATGATGTGGCACGCTATCAATATCCTTCTGCATCAACCCTACTCGCAATTGGATCCGTCCTCGACTTATTACATCAAGGCATGCCAACCCAATACGCCGGCTTTGTCTAGCGATGTTTTCAACCTACACACCAAACGCACGATCCGAGCCGCGAGGGAGCTTAGCAAGTTGATCACCTATCGCGTTTCCTTGCTCACACACACCCACTTCTTTGCTTACATGGTAACGCTCTCGTCAACAATACACCTTAGCAAGTGGTCTTTGGCCTTCGTAGCCCAAGACGACGAAGATCTCCGCCAAAACATTCGTCTCAACATTGGCGCCCTCGTTAAGTATGCCGAGATGTGGTCCGTGGCACAACACCTGGGCTCTCAAGTAAAACACATCGCAAAAGAAGTCTACATGATGAAAAAGCGACAACAACAGCCACCAGAATGGGTAGGCTTACTCCCACAGGAACAAATGCCTGCAAATCTTGGCTTTTAGGCTGCGAAAAGGATGACTTTGATGATTCAACTAGCTCTACCAAAGCGATAATTGAATGGGTATTTCCCTGACCGACTTCTTCCTCTTCACTTGACGGGCTTCTTTCTCTTCTTGAGTTTCGCTTCGCATTTGTGACATTGCTGTGGGTCGACGCTCTTTTGCTTGATTTCGATGGCCAGTTTGCACTTCTCTGGGGTTTTGCTCTTGTGGTATTCGCATGGGTCTTCGTCTTGTTCGAAGGAGATGAGGTAGCTGCATACGATGCAGTAGAATCTTGTGAATGTTGTGGTGCACATGTTGTCGAGTCGCCGCGTCTGAAGGCGGGAGGTGAAGTGGTGGAACTGTGTTTGATCGTTCTCTTCGCAGAGGAGGATGGTATGGAGATGTGAGAGTTGAAGATGAAGAGGCTGCGCTGTCAGCGAGAATATGTATTCGAACCTGCTTGTTACTCACAGCTGCAAATGCAAGGCACAATCATGCACCTCGACTGCGGGGAATGTTCTCCACGAATAACGAGACTTGATAAATGAACAGAGAATAACTGAAGATGTCGTCTCACGAACAAACGTGTGATGTTTTGATGATGATCATGTGCTCCTGCCCAGAATATGTGGTTGTACAAATCAACTTGACTCGTGATACCATAATGAGAAGGATCGACCTATCATTTGTCTGCCGACGATTTGACGAGAGGTTTCGTTTCACGTCTTTTTTCTTTGGACGACATGATTACGTGTCAGTATGCGCTATTCAAGGCTGACACCTATTTGTCCAACTTAGCTAGATGGTGATAGGCATCCGGTTTGTTTGGTAACAAGGAGGATAATCACAGACTCTTGCTTAACAACGAATGGCGTAGGCGAATCTAGAAACTGACAAGATGGAAGCTCTTCCGCTTCAAAACGAGATATCACTTGATTTGGCACCTCTATCTTCTGGCTTCTCCCATCGAGAGTTAGGCTTCATCTATAAGAAAGCAGACACTATCAACACACCACGGCAACATATCCCAATCAACCAACACACTGGCCTGATTTGACATCTCACCGCTGGTAGATTAATATCACCTCACCTTTTTTATAGCTGGCTAACTGGATGCTCCTCTACTTAGGCAATCAGAGGAAAAATCAAGTATGTTAAAAATGTATTTCTGTTTTTTGAGTTAAGCACTTGTCGCTTTAAGCCGAGTTAGTGCTAAGCTCAGGATGAGGAGTGGGTTGAGCCTGAGCCAAGCTTCAACCGAGGGATCTGTGCGAGCCCATAAACCTGCTCGGTCCGAGCCTGATGTGATTACAATTCCGAGGCGTGTAAAGCTTAATTGCTCCCATTAGATGTGCCGCATTGACCTTAACTAACCCCAATGGTCACGCACTTGGTTCCGACAACTAAATCTCGCACTTTATGCTATGCCTCTACCTCGTATCTCGAGTAGTACATGCACTTCTGTATGAGCTTTCCTCAAAGTCATTCAATTGTCTTTTTATTATCCTGATCTGTCATGAACGAAAACGAAGGTGAGACTAGACGAAACGTAGTGTGTAGCTTGCTGATCATGAAGCTCAAGGGCGCGGAACTCTCGGGGTTCGTTTGTTATTGGGACAAACAGACCGGGAGCCCCGGGTTATTCAGATGGTCCAATGTGAGGCCACAGGTTATCATTACCTTCGTGTGTCATGCAAATTATCAACATTTCTCCAGCAAGATGTCGCAGAATTGATGGACGAGGACGCACCCCTTGAACCAGACCAAGGCGTCGATGCGATTCATAACGAAGTTGATAATACGGGCCGTTATCGATATGTTGGCCTGCAACACCCTGAGTTAGTACGGTCAAGTCTAGCTTTGCACCCCGAGATTGATATTCTTTGGCTCCGCTGGGATTCCATGGCGATGTCCATCGATGAGCTAAGAAATTATTATGGCCGGCAACTTGACCATTTCAAAAATGTCATTGTCGAAGAATCGGGGTTTTGGCGTGGTGACTTGGATAAAGCCCTGGAGATGATGGAACCTTTCCGGAACATTCAGATTGACAATGTATGGCTTGTAACGAATCGATACAACGACGATGATTTACCACTGCGCACGAGAGAGGAATTGAGGCAACGAGCAAGAGAATTCCTAGAAAGGGATCGGCCGGCACTCTCAGGACGAAGTTGGGTTGTGAACTATATAGATGATGAGGGGAATATCCATGGTGGATTTCGAACAAATCAGAGCCTACCTTGGAGTGTAAGACGGAAGAGAAAGCGGTAATATGAAAGTTTTTGGTAGTGGGAATGCTTGAGGTTGATCATGTAGTTTAGTAACTGGCGGATGAATGTCGAAGGCCGAGCCGTGAAGTTGGCTGAGCAAGGGAGTAAAAATATCTTCAGTTGCGGCTGTGCACAGACAAGCCGACCTAGCTCTATGATTCTCTCTCGGATTTTTCCTATCAAGAATGACCATTGACCCTGCCAGTAGCAGAAATGTCCCTTTCCCTTTACGTTGAATGGTCGTACAGGACGGGAGAGCGGAAACCTGCGTCAATGCCTTTGAGTGGGATAACTGCCTGATGGCTCCTAGTTGATGACCCAATTATGAGCGACGGATTCTATAGTATCATCATCTGTCTTGGACTTTGGGCAGTCCCCCTCGGAGCATAGTGCTCGGTTACTTCATTACAGCATTATCAGTCCCTCATGCAAAGTGATATTCTTGGAGTTGCTTGTGATTCTAGAAGGATCGGTTGCATTGGAGAACCTTATTTTAGTCGACGTGGCTGATCTCTAACACACACACAAAAAAAAAGAGAATTCTCTCAGACAATGAAAGCAAAGGTGTTGGGCGGTTAATATCGGGAAAACACATCACTCATGTTGCCACCGAATCTTTACACGGAGGATTGGGATCCACCTATTACGTCGACATCCGGAGCAACATGACTCGGAAACAAAGCCGAGACTATCGCCTGGTCTGAGAAGCCTTTGTTTTATTGTAGACCTGTGAGGTGTGGTTGGGATGGTCTATTGTGTCGCTTGTTTGCTCTTTCTAAGGGGTTTCGTAAGTTTTGCTCAATACATGCAGTGAAGTTAGGAAATGTTCGCTGAAGAGGAAGAGCTCTTAGTTAGAGACTGAGGCTCCATTGAGGAGGGGCAGGGAGGTGCGCCATAGTGGTGAATTGTAGGCTGATATCAGTTTGATGTTTGTTGTCATCCTGTGTTCTTTATCATGGTTGAAGCCGGGATAACCGACAGACAAGATGGTTTGTTGTCATTGATTGTGAAAGCTGCTGGAGCCAGCCTCTGCAAGTCACCAACACTCCAACTCATCAGTCTGCAGACAAAGGCGACATATTTGGGGGTGATCGACCTCTGTAGAGGTATGGCGTAAACCATGACATTTGCATATACTCTCCTTTGTTCGGGTTGACAAGTAAACAATCACTAGACGGAGTTGGAGCGCCTAAAATCTCCTCAATATCACAGTTTTGACGTGGTGATCTGCCTGCGCTTCCATTCACCTAAAATTGTGAACTGATTTGGTGCCTGAGACGATGGCGTCTCTGACGGAAGATGCAGCTGGTCCCTGGTTAGTGATTACGTTGGCTTCTAACGAACCCGTGGCAGGAGGTGATTGCCCAATATTTATTCACAGTCACCAAAGTGAGCGCGCGGCCAATCCTTGCAAGGTCAAAGTTGACCACCCCGAGCCCAGCCGGTTATTCCGAGGCTTGATAACTGGCGATGCCCCATTCAGCCGAACCGATAAGATGTCTGACAGCCGACTCTTGGATGGTATTCCTCCATGTTTGAGCGGAGTTTCAGTTCTTCAAGCAGAGATATATAGTAATTTCCGGAAATCTGAGAAATCACAAAATGACGAAAGCTTGTAATACCTGTTACAACGTCTCAATGACCTGCAGTGGCGCACGGCTGATTGCAGTCGCGGGGAGGGAGGGGCGGCAAGGCGTATCAAGGAGGGCAAGTAATTCCCCCCGTAGTGAAGCTGAGAAGAGATTAGACAAGAGATTGAGGGGGGGGGGGGGGTGGCCGGGTTCTCAAGCCGAGTTTCGCTAAAGAGAGACTAGCGAGAGCCATGGAGAAGAAGTCGGATAATCACACTCTTGATGGTCCTCCATTTAGTCAGATGAAAGGCGTCAAGGTGAGATTATTTTGTAGTATGGAAGTACGGGAGAGTATTCGCCGGTCGCACTGCTCCGGAACTGGGTCAGCAAATACGAGCCATCGTGGCTGGCTCTCGTCCTTTCGCTTTGACGCTTGGCAGACCCTACCTTGCAGGGGCTGTCGCAAGGCCCCCTCTTTTGGAGCGTGGCATGTCTTTCTCCCTCTAGAGGAAGCTGAATTGTCACGCACATCACATCATATTCACCGTGAAATCTTGGGGGGGGGCTAGTCATGTGGGAGAGTCCTAGTTGAGAAGGTGGTTTGCTTTCTCGGGTCAAGGTTTGTCTCTTCAGCGCCCATAATGTGAATACCTTCTTTGAGTATCAACGATAGAATGAATAGTCTACACAAGAAAAGAATGACAGCTTATGTGATATAATGACTAACGCGTAGTAACACATTTTTTTTTCGCCCTGGTTGCATCAGATTCCGTCCGCCGAGAGCCGGCTAATATCGTCTGCGCAGCGTGTGTCTGTGTCTGTGTCTTTGCCAGCCGCCGGGCATCTACGGAATAATTATGATCCACTTTTTGGCGGCACTGCTGGCTGGTGCTTGAACCTTTGGGGTGGTTCCTTTCTTGTGCTTCCCTCCCCAAAGGCAAAGGCTCAAAGTTCAAGAAAAATTGAGGCTTGAAGGCTTTTTGAACTGACCTTTATCTTTCGTGTCCTTTTTATCTACCTTGGACCGCATTCATCGCTTCTTTCGAAGAGCATTTATCTACAAGCTGACAGTCTCCCGGTATGTGTTGACCCCCTTGACTCGGATCCCCTGATGCGTTTCCTCTCCCGTTTGCTGGGACTGAACATTGAACGGTTTGAGTGACGACGCGTTGATGAAGCCAAATATTCCCCTCTCAAGGCAGCGACTGCGCATTTACAAACAAATGGTTTGTTTTGTTTATCGCTGTCTATGATATTGGCAAACCGCTGCTTTGATGGGTTTTTCCATCACTTGCCGGGCTTCCGACCGTCTTGTCATCAAACGGGGCAATTGATCACGCATCAGATGCTCCTCTTCTCTTCTCTGACGCTGCAACATGTCATGATCTTTACTAACCCTCACCTTAGAACAAACTTGACTTTGAAAAAAAACACAATCAATCACACTCATAAAAAATGCGTCTGACGAGATCTCGCAAGTGTCGGATAGACACTTCGCTGGCAAAAACTAGCCAAGAAGCAAACACGTCAGACCCAAGCGATAGCACTGACGCCTCATCACCCGTCATCGTCGTGCTTCCAAAATCCTCTCAAGAAGAATCACCCACTACTCACGGCCCCGCGGATTCCGCGCTCGCCAAGCAGCAGCCCATCGTCAACGGCAGCAGCAGCAGCAGCAATCCCAAACTCCGACGGCGTGCCCGCGGCAGCGGAGGAACAAAAATCTGACAAAGATTCTTCCTCACTCATCAGCAGAGACCCCCTCTCCAAGAGACCACGTTCCATCCCCGCCAAGAGAAGAGTTCCTGGTCTTTTGCAACGCATCAAGGATCGCGCTGATATTGAGATTTCTCGTGCCGAGGATGCACAGGAACGCGCTGATTTGCAGATTAAATGGAAGAGGACCACACCCACTCCTACGCCTACGCCCAGTATAGGCGGCGAAGCGCACGACAAGATGACTCAAGACACGCAGACCTGGCCTGATCAGGTTGCTCTGCAGATAAGACCGAGGGAAGAGGCGGCGTACAATGGAGACGTGGTGTATCAGCGGAAATCACATGGTCCCCTGCTTGGAAAGCTGGCATCACAGGGTTCAGTCATAACGATTGACGGAGAGGATTACGTCGAGTATCGGGTCCTGGCAAAGCTGCGAGCTGTTTAAGAAGAGGAAGATGGGAGTCGGGGTGTTTATATATCTACGATCGCTTTTTGCCAGCAGCATGTGTTTTAGAGGCTAGCAAGAATATTATCTAGCCAAGAGATTGATTTCATTCTTCTAAAGTGCAGAGAGAGGATGTGACAGTATGAGATAATACTAGCAAAGTTATTCTCTCAAGCGCTGATTTCTCAACCATTGTGGTCGCTAGGTTTCAAGCCCCGTTCACCGCCACTCTGGAGCGACCGAGGACATGTGCTAGGCATACTTGTCGTGCTTTTTTAAAATGCATTGATTTATATTTAGAGAACTACTTGGGGTTCTATTGATTCTCTTGTTGTAACTGGTATTGTCAACCGTGGAAAGCTAAACATCTGGTACTACTGAGTTGTTCTCTAGTTGGACGTTGTCTGGGTTTGCATAGTGACATTTCAATAGTTGTTAGAGGCGACATTATATGCTGCACTGCTGCCTGTAACCCAATTTAACATCGGCAGATAGTCCTGTTTTTGTTGTTTCTCAAACCTTGAACATCGATGGTTGCCTGGCTTTGTGGCCCAGCCTCAAGCTTGCTTCTCACTCCGTTGTCACCAGGGCAACAACAACGGTGACAATACTGCTGCCTGAATATGCCACGTGGAACCAGTTTCTCTCAGGGCTTGATGGATCGACTTTGGATATTCGTAGGCCTGCTTAGCAGACATTGTTGTTATCTTGCTCCCCGCGCATAGTGAATACTGTGCCCAACCAGCCACCCCATCCGTCGAATATCCCTCAAAGATAGCTAGCTCATCTGCCTCACTCCTGGTACCAGCGAAACTGCCATGCTGCTCCTTCTCGAGGAAATAGCTGATCAACTAATAGCACCGGCCCCATACCCGAGTTCAACCTCTAGTTCAAGCTTGTGAAGCACATCTCCAGCGACAATATCTCCGTAGTGGTACGCGAGGACCGCATCCATCATCGCTATCATAGGCATACCCTCGAAAGCACAGACAATTAAAACGAGGTTAGTTGTCAGCCTAGAACAGCATGAAAGCGCATTTGCCGCGCCATACCTGAAAAACTGCTCTTGGCACTGCGCAGTTGACTCCCCTCTGTTTCTCCTCTTTTGCCACCTTGCAGCCATCTATCTAGCCCCTCAAGGACGATCCACCGTTTGAAGCGCGGAGCTCCGATAAGCGGCTATTCAAAATTGTCTTCTTCTTTTTTGTTGAATTTGTTTCGAAGGGAGAGGCGTGTGAACCAGGGCTCGGAGCCTAGGCTCCAGTCATGATGCCAAGCCAGGACTGAGGGCTTTTCTTGTTCTTCCAGGATGTGTTGAAACCGGGCAATGTAGCGCAAGTCGCCGAAATCGGGGACCTCAATCGTTGATTCGTACTGAGTCCACGGTCCCAGCCAGTGACTCGCGTTTCTGACGAACGAGTCATCAAATCCTCCATCGGCGTATCGAACTGCGGGCAAAGTCTCTTGTTTGTTTACGTCGATGAAGAGAGCAACGAAATGGATACGGGGAATGGTGAACATGCTTCGCATCTCATACACGATGGACATTTGTGTGTCTCACCCGTTTCACGAACCTCGTGGTTGAAGGTCATATCTGCCATGAAGCGGAAAGGATCGACATAGGTGTGCCGTGAGTCGGGAGGCGGGTCAAGTCCTGACATGACGAGAAGTGCTTTGAGCTTTGTAGCGTGATCTTTGGCTTTGAGAGATGTTGGGGCTGAGCCTTGGTTGAAGCCTTTAAGGGATCAAGGAGTGCCACGGGAGGCTTTCAAAGAAAGATGGAGAGTGACGATGGCAAGGAAGGTTGGGTGCATTGTAGAGAAAGTACAAGAGTAACTCGGGGTGGAAACACGAACGTAATCACAGGCATTATTCGGTGAACACTGCGTTGTATTGTTGGTAGACCGGCTTTGTCTAAGAAGGGGTGTTTTCACACACGTCTGACAACAAACCACTAACTATTATGTGAGCGGGGAGGTACACTCATCAACAACAGCAAGCGAGATCAAACGGGCTAAAAGACGAAGCATCTTGATAAATAGCAGCGTTAAACTCCCGCTTGCCCAGGAGTGCGCGCTCCCTGCCGGCGACCAACTAAGATACAAGGTATCTGACTCCGGGTTGAAAGCCTCCACCTAAAGACCAGAAATAATATCCTGAAAAGCCTTCTCGCCAATAATAAACGTAGACAACGAAGGCACAGCACCAGGCTGAACAGGAAAAGCAGACCCATCCACAACACGCAAGTTCCTCACACCCCTGACCCGAAACTTGGAGTCCAAAACAGCCATAGGATCATCATCTGCTCCGATGGCGCAACTTCCAGACGCATGGTGGGAGTGAGTCTGAGCGCGGAGGTAATCCTTTTGCCAAGCGTCAGTACATTCTACGCCGGGAGCGCAGGGTCGAAGTTCAGTAAAGGCGTTGTCGGTCAGGTTGTTGAACAAACGTCTGGTAAAGTTGATGCCCTCAGACATTGATTCTATATCAGAATCAATCCCCTCTTGGAAGAAACCGAGGTGAATGTCAGGAACATCTCTTGGGTTTGTAGATCGAAGCTTGACGGTTCCGTTGACGTTACGTGGATGAAGCTGCATAGCCCCACACTCGAATTCATTTCTGTTCCAACCAGGCATACCAGGCCAGAAACCGATAAAATTCATGCTTCCGCAGTAAAACTGCAAGTCACGACCACGAAGAGCGAGGGCTGTTTTGTAGAAAAAGTCAAAGAAGCCGGTTACGGGTTTGGCAAAGGTTCCGTATAGAATGGCCTCGTAGTTATCCTTGATGTTGGTGCCAACGCCTGGAAGATGCTTGACGACGGGGATGCCAAACTTTTTCAACTCGGGTGCTGGTCCGATGCCGCTTAGCTTGAGGATTTGAGGTGAGTTGAAGACTCCTCCGGCGATGATGACTTCTCGGGTGGCAAAGGCTTGACCTTTGATGCCTTTGGACTGGGGATTGTGGCGTGGGTCAGCTGAGTAGAGACTCTGACCTTGGAGATACTCTACACCGATGGCCTTTGGCTGCTTGTTTTTTGTATGTGTGTCTGAAAAGAGGACTTTGGTGACTAGGGTATGCGGTTGAACAGTGAGGGGATGCCGCCTGGCATCCGCCAGAGTGTCGCGGATGTAGTTCAGTGGGCTCGAACGCACGCCGTTTCTGGAATGAGTATGCGGGGTGATGACGCCGACAAACTCGTCCCTATTTGGATCATTGGCGTTTATGTCCGTGCCCAGCAACTCGTACAATGACTTGCCCGTCTCAAGTCCTCCAAGAGAGTTGGAAAAGTATGAGGCAAGGGTCGTGAGATCAGATTGGTTGAGAGCCCAGTCGTAGTTGGCTTGAGAAGTGTCGAGATAACCAGTGAACCCGTGAGATGGATCGCTTCCATTGCGAAGATAGTTGCACCTCTCAAGACGAACGAAATGCTTCCTCATGTTTTCGACAGACCATTCTTCATCGCCAGTGATTGCGACAATGTCTTCCCAATCTGTATCAGCAGGCAGCGAAAGAGAAGCAGCATTATGCATCGCACAACCACCAATAGTTCCAGCACGAGGATAGTAAATTCCCAAACGTTCAGCTCCTTCGGGAGGATTCAAGCCCACGTAAAACTCGCCGTTGGTCTGTCGCCAGGTCGTGAATTCATACTGAGCGTCTACCTCAGGAGTGTCTCGGGAGACGAAAAAGTCCCACCTGGTGAGGGGGTCGTTGATGGCGGGTGTATTGTTATACACCATGTAAGAGTTTTCATTGCCGAATTGGTCGTCGCCAGCGTCAATTAGAAGGACGGAATGACCGCTGCGTGCGAGGTTGGCGGCGAGAGGACCACCGCCGGGGCCGGAGCCTACGACGATGTACTCGTAGGACTTTGGCTTGTTTTGGGAGGCTTGAGCTAGGGCAGCGAAGCCTAGCAGGGCGGTGAAAAGGTGCATGTTGCGAGCTTTGCAGACTTCAGGTGTTGCCCTCTCAGTGCGTGTTGAAGAAAGGCATGTAAGAACAGGCTGGAGAAACACTGGTAGAACTGACTGCTGGTTGCAGCATATATACTACTCCCCTTCCCCTGACACGGAACTTTCGGAGTTGCCTCTTCAAGAGGGAAGTATGAAAGAGCGAGCATCAAGAATTGGCATCCCTTTTGGGACTCGTTTGCTGGCGTCATCTGTCCACGCAAGTCGATCTGAATGTGACTTCTGGACTGTACGAGGGTAGACTCCCCGGTCTCTCATGTTACCAAGTCAATCTTTTCGGTAACGTATAGTGCATGGTTAAAGTTTAAAACCCGGAGCAAGGTCTTGGTTGGATCCGACCCAGGCCGTAGATGACAATATCCCGCATCCCACATCCCACATCGCTCGAGCAAATCTTGGCTATGTGCGCTTTTAAATGGCTGATCGCATTGACATTGATGTGACTTACTCGATTAAGGCAATGATCTATCCCGGACTTAGACATCTTAACTCCATCGCGAGTACCGGTCTATCCACTTGTCTCGCAGTTCAGGCGCTCCCCCATGCAGCATCAGTACAAGACATCGGTTTTTAAATCTCCGATATGCTCTTCCAGGCCAAGAGCGAGCTTGGGCTTTTCTCCGCTCTGTGACTGCAACTCATACCCAGCCTCCGAGCCAATCAGCTGCATCCCTTCTTGCGAGCTGAAATATCCATACTTCTGCTGGGTTACGCCATTCACCTCGGCCTGAACTTGGTCTGCGGCCAACTTGATCTCGCCATAACGAAGCTTGTGGTGTCGTAATGGGGACAGCGCCTTGTGGATGGCACTGTTCGAGCTGCCGCCCTGTAGCAAGGGTGCTCCGAGGGCTCTCGCGACTTCAAACGCATCAAGTGAAACTTCGCGACCGAGACGATGCCAGCCAAACATCAGGAAAGCAATGATCAATGCCTGTAGAACCATACAGGCTAGAGTGATTGCCAAGTACATGTAGTCACTCTTGTAGGTACTCAATACCTCCGTCCGCTGTAACTCCAGCTGCTGCGGCACCACAGCCGTGCGATTGAAGTCTGAGTAGGCGATGCCGCTACGGAGCATCAGCTCACGGGCCGCGTTGACAATATCGGTGGTCGGATCCTCCCATGTCATAGTCCAGTTGTTATAGGTCGATATATCCGAGTTGATGTAGTTGCTGGCGGCTTGTCCAGTCGCGTTGAGGAGAAAAGGTACGTTTGTCTTCCCTCCAAGACGGAGCACGGCGTATGATGTGTAGAGAGAATCCAACACGTAGAAGAAACCTCCAAGCATGGTCTGAACGTTGTCAAAACTCCCAGTCTGGTAGATTGAGCCACTGCCAGATGGAGATTGAGTGAGTGCGATAGTGTCGTTCTGACCTAACTGCCAGCTCTTCAACGTAACGATGCCATCGCTGACCGTGATGGGATATCTGACAGTTGCCAACCGCAGCACACATTCCCGTTGAATTACGTCTCCGGCACGTGTGGCCTTGGGTTTGTACATGGCTGTTGTGTTGATCGTGCTGTAGTCTCCCAAACCCCTGACCGAGATATTGAAAGCGGTAGCCTGATTATTCGCCCTGGAGCGGGAGGGGCTAGTGATTTGATTGCCAGTGCCAGCAGCGGCGAGATCCCCAAGGTCGTAAGGCAAGGGATTTTCGGTGCAGCTTACGTCGAAGCCAGGAGCTGGCAAAGTAAGGTCGCACGTCGTGTTGGTTGTGCATCCCTCGATGGGTAGCACAATATCGTCTCGGTTGGCATATGCGCGGCTGACATTGCTGAAGAGTGGTGTGAAAAGGTAAGAACCAGAGAAGCCACCGGAAACAGTGCTAAAATTGGCTGGCAACGGGCCATTCGAGACGTCGACGTTGGCACTGATTGACGAGGGACCGAATTCTTTGATCGTAACAGAAGAGGCTCTTTGGATCAATGGTCCATCGAGGATGCTGACGGCGAGTGACACAACTGCGGCAATGGCGAACTTGTCAAAGGAGACATTTTGACCAAATATGGCAGAGATGCGGCGCTGAACATCGAGGTCAAACTGAAGCTTGCGCAGCTCAGCCCCTTTTTAGAGCTTGATTCCACCATGAGATCTCATAGCCGGTATGAAGTGCAACAGCGAGGCAAAGGTTGGCGAGACTGACTGCAAGCGACAAGAGGACGGATACAGGAATGGTTTGAGATGGAGAGGGCCAGGCTGTGATGTCTTCGCCATCTGATGTGAAGAGAATGGCGGCTAGTCCAACGCAGCATATCGCGAAGCCAAGTATACTAGCGAATGCGATCCAGGGGGCATGTTTCCAGGAGCCTGGTTTCCACGCGACGCCGTGATGTTTGGCCTGGGGCTGCATTGGGAGGGTGGGAATGACGCAAAGATGAGATGGGGGTTAGAGACGAGAAAGAAATTGAGGCTCAAGGAGCACTGACAGTCTTATACTGCCAGCCTTGTTTCCCATCAAGCAGGCCAACACATCAACCGTTGCGGCGCCAAGTTCTCTTAAACCCGAAAGAGAAATTAGTCCCGATGCACTTTTCAGCTTTTCTCAAGCCACCATCTCCAACTAACCAATAACAGCTATCGCGAGCAGGCAACGACTCCAACCCGGTACATAACCGAGGTGAAGAATCCTTCGACACACAGCCTTATCACGGTTGTGTTTTCCGAAAGAGTTGGCTGAAACGTTCTAGAGCACCTTGGCAAGACCGTAGGGCTTATTTTCTGGGTTTAGCGAGTTGTCACGCCTCTTAAAGGACAAGGTATTGCTCTGTTGTTGAGAATCAGGCTGAGCATCTACGTGATGTGATTGGCCAGGAAAGTGTTTAAATGCAAGTGTCCCTGGACCCTGATTTCACCGCCAAGTCAACGTGGATGAGGATTTATCTTCGTAAAGGAGCCAATCAGGCTATGAGGTTACGCCCTGTAATTGGTCTAGGCAACCTTTCGACATCAGTCCACCCGGGTCCATTGAGCCTAATTACGGAGTGTGGTCCGCCGCCGCAAGCACGCATGGACTGGACTTTGCTTGAAAAGATAATGGGCATCAAGATAGAGCTAAATATAGTTACATGCCTGTCATGACGAATCAAAGTAGAGCGTGCTACGGCAGATCTACCTGTCACCGAGTCTGAGGGGAACTTGATGAGCTTTCCCTTGTCTCCAAACTTGAGTTATGACTTGTCGCGGCAGTTATTATGATGTGTTGGAAATGTGTTTTTCATTACAGTTGAAGTCGGGATAACTGATGGACAAGATCGCGGCTGTTATTAAAGTGCAGAATCTGGCCGATGCTATCTTCAATGAGAACGTTAGGCGTCCTGAGGCTGCCAAATAACCAGGATTTAAGCACAGGCATAGACGGTAGCAAGACGAGGTCACTTTTATAGAGGATTTTGTTTCCATATGCAAGACAATTCTGACTTTTTATTTTTGGGCCATTTAGAAGCTCCAATGATGGTAGTCGAAGCTTAGCAACCCAAGCACATTCGATGATACCAGATCTTGAAGTAATATTACAGATGACAGAAGAACATACATAAAAATAAAAACTACCTCTTGATAAAGGGACAGGATTAAATCACTAGTCCTCACTTCAACAAGTAGCCACCCTCAACATGAACAACCTGCCCAGTGATATACTCACTCTTCATGATCCCCAAAAACATCTCAGCAACATCCTCCGGGCTCCCAATACGATCAAGCAGCGTCTTCTTAGCAAACATATCCTCAATAGCCGCACCCCCTGCGCTTTGGACCATATTTTCGAATAGCTCCGTCCGAATTGCCCCAGGGGACATCATGTTCACCCGGATGGGCTTCAAATCCACCGCAAGTCCCATCGCCATTGGGCCCATGCCGCCCGCAGTAGCTGCTGTTACGCTGTACCCCTCCATGGGCCGGTAGTAGGCTACGCCACCAGTAAAAGTAATGGACGAGGTGTGTGCCTTGTTCATGTAGGCTGGCGCTATCTTGCAGAGCAACAAAGTCCCAGCGATCCTCATCTTGCCGGCATCAATTACGTTTTCCTCAGTTGCGTTTTCCAACGTTATACCAGCTGCTCCTTCACCGGCAGTGCTCACAATGTGATTAAGCTTATCTTGACCGCTCGTAGTCGCAAACTTGAGGAGCTTGGTGACACTGGCCTCGATGTCGTTTTTCAGATCAACAACATGTCCGCGAATGCGATCTTTAGCTTCGGGGTACGTCGATGCAAGGCGGCCGAGGGCATCGTCGAGCTTGGACTGGCTGCGGCCGGCGATTACAACACTGGCACCGTACTCGAGGCAAGCTTCGGCGACGGCGAAACCGAGGCCGGAGGTACCCCCGATGATGAGGATCGACTTATTTTGCAGTTTGGATAGGTACTTGGAGGTGGATGGCATCGTGAAGGGGAATCCGAAGTTTTCAAGCGTTATAAGACAATGGTTATGAGACGAAGAAATGAAGGATTTATCTCAAAGATTGCATAGTACTCAAATTGGAAGATAATTAGAAGACTAAAGAGTATAAGGTATCTGAAGACGACTGTTTATACAGCATTTATAGTGAACTCATTGAGAAAAAGTCCACCCAGAGACCCTCAAGGGCTTTGTCAAAGTCCGCCGAAACTCTGTTCAAAGTCCGCGACAAGTCCGCTCGAAGGAGGTCTGCCACGGCCTGATGATATGGCAATGGCTTGGAATAATTTACCTGCATGAAAAGACACCCCTTGAGTTATGGCACTTAAAGTTTCAGTGAGTTGGAGACTAATAATCGAGTCTTTAGATTATCCTACATTTCCTAGAGGATTTTCTGATCACTGACCATACGTTCATTCCTGTGGAACTTGGGATGCTGTCTTTTTTGGGTTTTATATTAGGACCGGGTTTCTCTAAGCCCCCGAAGGACCGAGAGCCAAGTTGGCTTGGGCGGAGATAACAAGTCTTAATGCCGGCATATGTCGAGAACCGTCTTCTTCATTATTGTGGGTGGTGATTTCTTTTGGAAGCGTCACCGAGTTTATAATTGGAGGAAGATATGCCAGGGGCAGTTTTTGTAGAGGCTGACAATCGCACTCTCTACTGATTACACTCTGGAGTAGAGATGCCGACATGTTAGACAGGTGAGTGATGTTGATTTTTTTTTTCATTGATTGATAAGAACTTTCAGTGCTGTTTGAAATAATGGCGTCTCTAAAAGAGCACGTTCAGGAGGTTCCATATGTTCAAGCTCGTGCCAACATTTCATGGTAGGGGAGTCTTTACTGCTCCGATCTGCACCATTAACCCAAACATATCAGGTAAGCCGTATTCCTCAACAATTTTCCCATCAATAATCTTGTAATAGCCTTTCCAGAAGGAGGTGTACCAAGGAAAAGACCAGTATGTGTCCCACGCGTCGTGAATCTCGCCACGACTTTATTCCCCTCGCAGACCGTCTCCTCCACTGTCCACTGGATGTCGGGAAATGCTCCTCGCATCATACCGAGAATTTGCATGTATCCATCGAGGCCTTTTAGTGGTTTGCTATCGGGTGGGACATGGAATTCGGCGGATTCGTTGATGATCTGTTCGCCGAGGGCGCGGTCTCCCGAGTTGATGAACTCGACGAAGCGATCGAAGGTTTGTTTCGTAGATATGTTGAAGTTTTTTAGTGGTAATGATGACGAAAGATTGGTTGTGATGGAGCTAAGAGAGCGAGAGGAGTCTGGTATCGATCTTATAGTGCACAAGAATACGAGGGCACCGCATGTACATGGCCTTCGGCCCGATTTGTGATACTTTCTTTCTCTACTTATTCATTTCTCCTAGGTTAAGTAGTTTATTTCTAAAACTGCAGAGCAATGCTTGTTCAAGGTAAATGACCTTGACGACTCACAACGCGTTGCAGATACATCAGACGGACTTGTTTTGCAACCCTCGAAGGCCAACCTTTAAAGCAGAATCCTTTGGAGCCGCGTTTCACACAACGGTAAAGTCATTTCTCCAAGCGCTTTCTTTGATGGCAGATGGAACCCAAAGCAGGGCGCGCAGATGCCGATCACGCAGGGCGGCAAATCCCTCTTCACCCCATGTTCAAATATCAAGGAACTGTGGTAAGAAGCAAGCCAACGCCCAAAAACCGGACAAGTCGGTGCGTAGTTAAGGCGTAGGGCGTGAAATCTCTTTGCGGATAGTATAACTAACCAATAAAGTCATAACTAAGTTACCTAGGTAGTCTGTTGTCTCTTTTTCTCATTTTACCTTCTCGCTCTATTTTTCTCTTGTCGCTTTTTTTCACTGCAATTTTTAACACCGGCTGAGACGCTGTGATATAAACGCACACGGACCCCATTCGCTAATATTCGTTCTTGTGCTGAGAGACACTCGAAATTTCATCTTGTTTCATAATCCTATGAATATCGCTAT
Source organism: Fusarium oligoseptatum (assembly GCA_003946995.1). Classification (NCBI taxonomy): domain Eukaryota; kingdom Fungi; phylum Ascomycota; class Sordariomycetes; order Hypocreales; family Nectriaceae; genus Fusarium; species Fusarium oligoseptatum. The sequence goes on from NKCK01000029.1 coordinate 143,465, forward strand.
TAGGAGCAACAGAATTCTTGAACAAGTTATTGACTCATGCTTTAAGTGCTTCGTGTCCAGAATATTAGTGCTACTGCACATTGAGTCGAAATCATGCCTAACGACTCATGCCACGTTTGTGCGTATGGCCGAAAGACTTGTTTTGTCACGCTTCTCAGCCGACATTCCAAGGAAGAGCTTCACAAAGGCATTGCTCCTAGCTGCCTTGAACCTCGCAGTGCAACGAAACCTCCCAATCCTTTGTTCATGCAATAAGACACTAGAGGAGCAGAGAGAAGGCCAAGACCGAGAACAAAATCAGCCTAGACTAATATGCAAGGCGCATTCAGCTAAGGCACAAATGCCATCATGCATGAAGTGGCTTCATGGCATAGCCTATGAAATTGTTACTCACCACTACCTGGCTGGGAGCCCGGATGTGTTCCGTTGCAGTTAGGAGTGATCTAGACCTGTTCAGGACATATGTTCGTTAGCCGAGGGCTGCGCGAACACGGTTTCCTAATTCATCATTCACTGCAATTTTAACCCAACACGAGCGACTGTTTTCATGAACGGGTTGGTCCATTAGCCGAGGGTTATTACCATGAAGCATTTGAACTTGATCTTGAGTAGATAGGCAGGGGAATTCATGATGTGAGAATCACGATCATTGGCAGTGGAAAGCAATATCATTTTATGTGGTACAGCCGAGGGCCGCAATCTTCTTGCTCTACCTGCAAATTAGCAGACTTTTACCATGCCTTCCAGGACGCCAAACGAGTAGCAAAAATTCCAAGGCTGCAAAATGGAGTAGCACGATGCTTGAGGAACACTCAGCGTACCCAGGGTGTAAAAAGATCATCATGCATGAAGTGCATGCCGCTCGCTTTCAGGGTGCATACCGAGCATAATTCACTGCAATTTTAACCCAACGTGAGTCACCCTTCTCATACACAGATACACCCATTGGTCGGGGGTTGTGCACCAAAAATCAGGATTCCAACTTGGTCCTTCGTGGCTGGGCAGGGCTTTACGGTGGCTGGCGGTGTAAGGATGACGATCATTGGCAGTGGGTAGCAACATTGTTTCACTGGGGGAAAGGAATATAGGGGGAAAGGTAATAATTAAAACAATCTATCCTACGTAACCTCTATTCTCGACTCACATGGTAGAACTAGTTAGAACTAATTCGCTGAATAAATGTCTGATTCTCCATCAGAACCACCAATCACCTCATCCTTTCCAGGTGCAGGGGGGTCTCCCTCCTCCATTTCGCCTTTCTCGATGAGCCCGTTGGTTATGGCTGCCAGCAAATCACCAAACATGCAGCCGTAGACGCGTCGCTCGGCCTCTAGCGTTCGCTTCTCCTTCAACAGCTGTCTCTCTAGGTTGAACCAACGATACCGGCCAGACTCAATGTCGATGCCTGGGATCTTCTCAAAGGGATCATCCAAAACCAAGGCTTTGTCTCCAATGTTTTCAACCCAGGCCTTATACTCCTTTGAGATGGAGTTGTGCCGACGGGTCATGCCTGCCTCAAGCTCGCCGATGCGTGTATCGATAAGCATTATCCTATCTCGGCCTTCCATCTGATGATTTAGGAACCAATTATAGCGTTTATCCCCGATCAGCCTTTTCAGTTCATGGATCTCCTTCGCTGAGATACGTCCATGATCCGCCTCGGTCATGATGGTCGGAACCACGCCAGGGGCCAACTCGTAGCAAAAGCTGAAATTGGGAGGATAGGGAGTGACCTTGCCAATATGCAGGAAGTGCCATATTTTACAGAGAGAATTGGCAAGTCGTAGCTGGCAAGGGGCAATACCGTTGAGTCGGAGCTCTCCGCTCTTGTACAAAGATTTGAGTTTAGCCACAATCACACAAAACCCATCAATCCGCTTTTCTTGATCAAGATTATCAAGGTACTGTGGCGGACGGATCAGCCGTGGTAAAAGGACAAATGGGAGAGACTTGTCTGCTCGCACTTGTAGAAACTGCCACCTAAGGGACAGTTCCCGGTCAAAGGCTTGGTTAAGGTCAGTCTCAACATTTGTTCGGTCGAAAATGAATGTCGGCTTCTGGGGTACCACGGTGACTGGGACCTCCATGATGTCTGGGGCTTGGTAATTCTGGCTCAAGGGTAAAGGTAGTTGATGTGAAAGCAGGTGTGGGTTGAGTTGTGAGAAAGCCAACATGGTGTCAAGAGTCTGCGCTTTTATATATTATGAGCAAGTTATCAAGGTTTGGTTGACAATGGGGTTACGCTTCTTGATTTACCGTAGTAGTTGGTATGTTCGGTGGTGCGCTTTTCACCATTCAATATTTGATCAGGCCCCTCAATATTGAACAAGAACTGGTCAAGTTGAGAAACGTGCGACAAGATGAGAGTTCATGATTTTGCAACCCTTGCACGCGGTCGAACAAAGGAGCGATCTTCTATGTAGGTTATCACGGCTTCAACTATGACAAAGAACACATTTGAACAAAGGAACAATAACGTGGCGCCTAACAACACCTCATAGTCACTCATTTCAAAAATTGGACAGGTGTTTTGTTCGTAAAGAAGGCTGGACATGATGTAACATCATTTAATTCACAAGACACTCCAGATAAGTCATCCAGCGACATGTAAAAATAAAATTTCCTATATTCATCAATCTGATGGTTAACCCTAGACATAATGGTTGTTAAAATAAAAAGGGTTAGCACTCAGGAGCCCATTGGGTCTTATATTTTAACAATCGGTTCCCCCTGTAGTTTACTGAAATCTCCTCACCCTCTCCCCATCTCTGCATACGGTACAGACAAGACTGCATGACCTACACACCTTCTGACAAAATAGAACATCACGGATAGATTTTCCCCAATAGAGCTATAGACTTAGTTTCTTCAGCCCATTGGGGAGCTTAGGTTGGTCTCGAGCACAGGCTACAGCTAACACGGGTCAGCCTGTCGCTTTATCTACACTTCTTGCCCGGGACATGCATGGATAATTTGTCGCGATGTAACAAGTGCGATAAGGAATATTCGCAACTGTATTAACTTAGAACTCAGCTCATCGTACTGTTTGGCCGGTGCGTCCCGCTCTGTTCCCTAGTTCCTCCTCCCAGTAAAACCGCCAGACTTTGGAACGACACCTTTCAACTTTTTGGCTCAGCCCGTCACGCCTCCATACGTGGCACGCCTCTGTACCTATGTTTAGATAATCTTCAAAACCTGTGACTTGGCACCATTAAACCACATAGCTTGGTACTCGCATTCATGGTTGGCATGGCGATGCACAGTCCCCACGCGCTCGCAAATAGGAGGCTCTCCAGCTTCCACAACTTTGAAAATGATGACAGCCCGTTCTCCCAATAGCATGGAAAGATAATCCGCGTCGTTTACAGGAACGTACTTTTCTGGCGAATGGTACCGCATCGACTTGGGGATAATTCCGCTTCTGAATTCTGCTTCCGGCCTGGACTGGATGCAATCGGTCGGGATGCAGTCAGGCTGGAAAGCACCCAGGCATGTTGGCTCGCCAGTCCATGGATCCTGGATGCTTAGGGTGATGGCCCAACACTTAATAGTATCTTTTAGGCGGAAGGAGAAGAACTCCTTGGTCAGGCGGACTGGGATTGTCTTGGCTCTGAGGACCAGTTCCGCCGACGTGATCATTCCTAACTCGTCAGATCCCGCTGGAGAGCACTGGACGCTGAGAACTTCGGCAAGAGAAGTGTCTTCCTCGCCCCACCAGACCCCTCCAGAGACACTGGCCCAAGACCAGGTTGGCGCAATGTAGTTGGATGCAGTCGATGTGCGAGTGCCAAGGTCACCATCGGAATGCCAAAAGAGATCAGCTCTGAGGAACTTGGACCAGAACCCTGCTAGATAAGTTCCCATGTCAATTTCGTTAAACATGCGCTCGTCGCCTTTGTCCGCTGACGGTCGACCAGGCCCAATCCTGTCCGAGACTTGGAATCGTCGTGCCAGAGCTGAGATAGCAGGGAACCGATCGGACCAGAACGAAAGTTCCCGTTTGCTGTATTTCCCGACCATTTCGCGCCACAGTTCGTGTTTTTCTTTCTCTCTACAAGTCTCATCTGGCAGGGTTTTGTGCCAGATGCCTAAATTGACGCTTATACTTTCTGGGCCCCAGAAACCACAATGGCATTTGACACCACCAAGACAGTCATACGAGACTTCGTCGATAGAAAAAGTGCACGATTCGTCGGGCGAGTTGTTTTTCTTGATAGCACCATGCTCTTGTTGATAAGGGGAAGATATGGGTTTTGTGAGAACGACCGTAGATCATCCCAAGCCCAAAGGTGTAGTGTGACAATTGGTAACGCGTCTTGACCAAGTAGTCTTTCCAAAGGATGGGCAACGGCGCTGTTGTTACAGGCCAGGGCTTCACCATGTTGCATGATCGGAAGAGACCAACATTGGTGTCGGGGGATGCGTCCGCACTCAGCATTACGTCACAGTTCGTGTAGACTTGGTGCATCAGGCTGGACTGGGCCTCCCAATCAGCAGACGAGTCCTGGATGATGCACAGAGCGTCTATCCAAATGTATTCAAAGCCAAGCCGTTCCGTGACGGCAACAGCGTCACGGAAGCTCTGCGGAAGCTCCATCCAAGGGATCCCACATGATGATAGCCGAGACTCGATGTTGGATTTGGTAGTCTTGGCGTGAGAAGGGAACTTGGTGCCCCAGCAGTGACTGAGTGTGACATAGGGCTGAGAAGAGATTCCTGCAACAAGGCGAACGGAGTATTTCCCGTGGACAACCTGCACATGGACAAGGCGTGTGGGCACGAATGAGCTCGGTCTAGGCGCGCAAGCATGCGTCTTGATGCAGTTCCTCAACGCTCGAGATGCAAAACTGAGCTGTGCTTGAGGCTCGGCAAATACCCGTCGTTGCTCAACCTTAAACGCTTGGCAAGGAGAGGAGGATGCTGATGGCACGGCCTGGTTAAGTTTCTCTCCCTGGCACTCTGATATGAGGAAGTACCATACCTATAGTACCGTCGACGTAGAGTATCACCGGTGGATCCGGCGATTCACGATCTGAAGGGTGATCAAAGCATAGACTTAGCCCATCCTCCTTAATCTCGATCTCTACCCATTCCCTGCTTGGCGACGGCACTGCGGGATCCCAAGATGGCGTGGATGAGATGCTGGCGTAGAGGACTGAACAGAACCAACACTCCGACTCTGCCGCCGCACGGAGGTCATCAACTTGGACAAAAAGATAATTGGGTTTATCAGGACGAAAAAGGGGTATTTGAATTTTGGGTTTCTCGCTGCGTTGTCTCCCTGGTCCTACACAGGACTTATGAAAAGGAGCACAGATGCAGTCTCTCAGCCAGTGGTTTTCGGGCGTCACTTGTTCCCCTTCGTCCTGTGGTTGGTCTTGGTGATTTGAGGCATCCTGGGAAGGCTGACTGAGGTATTGGCGAACATCGTTGGTCGTGAAGCATCCCGGATACTCGCGCGCCGCTACAAGGTCCTTGTCGTCCATGGCGGGTGATTAACACCTCAAGGGGCGAGTTTGCATGCTTTCGCAATGGAAATAGTTGCGACAGGAAAGTTGGATGCCTCCAACAGGGATTTTCTACTTGTTGATGCCTAATCCCAATCCACAGGGCTCAGGATTAGATTTGATTGGGCTGTTTTTTCCAGGATGACGTTTTGCCCCGTGGTAGCCCACTTTGAAGCCCTGAAAGGATAGATATTCCTAAAGAAGAGGCATTATAGAAAAAGAGCCCAGGTAACTGATAGTCTAGATTTATCATGTTGCGGGTGAAAAGGGGGCTGAAGCGGGCTATATTGGGTGTCGTTAGTGTTTCTCTAACAATGCCAGATCAACTCCTAACATGCCTGGAATGGAGGCATACGACAAGCGTCCAGGCCCAAGGAAATGTTTTCATCATAAATGAATCCATCCGAGAGTGACTTATCTCATGAGCGTAAACTACCTGAATTAAATCTGGTAATGACATAATGATCCAGCGAAACCCCCTGACCGATAATCTCTTCGTGTTGATAATTATGACACTGCGTGAACACTATGGACTGTCGAACACCCCAGGTAAACTCCTCAAGGACAACAGGGGATCTCACCGGGGTGTCCACAGTGAACTGGGCCTCTCGACATCTCACACTTGGCGGACCAGATACTTGATCAATTCGGAGCATGATCACCTCAGAGTGAAATGTAAGGATTGATAACAGAAAAGATTTCGTTTTTTTTTGTATGCATACATGGGCTATTCAATGTACAAGAGATGCGCTGGGGCCACAGCATAAAGTTACTCTACATCAGGAGCGGAACGAGGGCTACAAGGCCCACAGGGAAGGTCGGTAGACGAAGAGAAGCATCGTTTCCTTTGTCTCCGTCCTTAGACTCGCTAGCCTCCTCATCGCTGTCCTTGTCATCACCACTCTTGCTATCCTCGTCCTTGCGAGAGGTCTCCTTGTCATCACTATCATTGCCCTTCCCACTGCTACTACCTCCAGTGCTACTGCTTCCACTCGCCTCTGTGGCCGTCTGGGCGCTACCGCTGGTTTGTTTCCCGTCCTCGTACTCGCTCAGATCGCAATCTCCATTCTTGGTGCATTTGCCCAACTTGCACCAGGTGCCATCACCACAGCACATTCCGGTCGGTGGGATGCAGATATCGTCGCAAGGAGTGTGAGTATCCGGGCATCCGTCGCCATCCGAGTCATCGTCGCTGCCGGCACCATCGCCGCTAGATCCACCGCTAGATCCACCGCTAGAATCGCTGTCGCCGCCGGGGTAGTTACCGGCGTAACTGTCTTTGCAGCCGCCGCCGAGAGGTTCGCATAGGGTTTGGCAGTAGGAGCCGTCGCCGAGGCGGCAGCAGTCGTAGCTATTGGGGATGCAGGTTCCGTCGCAGTCTATCTCTGGAGCAGCGCTTTTGTAGCAACCGGCTTCTCGTTCGAACAGGTCGGAGCTGTTTGCCACAGGCCGTGGTGGCTTGAAGTAGCCAAAGTTCTTTGAAGCACCGAGGCCGGCGAGAGCCAGAATAACAATAGAGTGAAGAAGCATTGTGACTAAGTTGTGACGAGAGGATGATCGTATGTGCTCAAGGGCGTATATGACTTGGCTGGGAAAGAGTAGACATCATCGAGGACACTGGCAGCCGGCATATATACGCTTAAAACAAGCTCTTGGGCCCCAGAAAAAACACATCAACTTAAAAATCAGCCGTTTCGTTTCAAGAAGCGTAAAAGGTCAGGATTCCAAGTCAGTGGACCCCCGGTTTTTTATTCAGGGGCGCAGCACAGATCCATTCTCGATCGGCGGCCAACACATCTCCACAGCTACAGCTGAGGCAGGTTGGAAGCGAGCGAGATTGCCTCGAATCCTTCGCCTGTGAAGGGCGGCTGGAGAGCCTGAAGGGCGGCTGGAGAGCCTGACGGGCTTTTGCTGGTCTGGTAGTGCGAATTATCTCTGCAGCAGTAGAGTTTGGACAGCGTCCATAACCAAGAGGTTGATAGAAACATGCTAGAGGCTGTCTTCTTTGTTATTATGGCTGATAGCCTCGTAGAAACGTCAGGTTCTTTGTGGCAGTGTTACTATTTCCCGTCGGCGTCAAGCATAATTCTGGCGCCCTTTTGAGCCGATCCTTAGCTTGAGCCGGAGGCTACCAGAGCCGCAGCGTATGACCCAACGAGTTGGGTATCCTTACATGAAGGGGGGAGCAGGGCAATAATACCAGCGCCATCGTTTTGCAAATAGATTCATCATATGATCGTCACCGGCTTGTGTCCGCCTTGAAACAAAACAATCAGAAGCCATGACTAACCGCATCTCAAGGCATCATAAACCCCGGACTCTGAAGACGCCCGGCTACAGTGAGAGTCTCCACCGAGGCTAGATGTCTCTGGAGGGAACTTTTGCGAGACTGGAAATGGTCGGTAATAAAAGCCTTGGAATCAGCCTGCCAAGGCTCCAGGCAACTGTTTTTTGTCGGTTGGCTAGCGAGCAACACTGACGGTCTTGGCAAGGTGGATATGATCGACAAAGGAAACGATCCAACTGGATCATCTAGGGAATGCCAAGAGCGTCATTTCCAAGTGCGCTATTCCCGGCTGATCAGATGCTGTCTCGGCGATTCCGATTGCCGCCGCCGACGCAAAGATTTAGCTTGTAATGGCCGTCGGAGAGTTTAAGAGACCGAGGATGGTTAATTCATCCGAGCCTCGTCTAGATCAAAGTAGGCACGTAGGGATGGAGGGATATGCCAGCATCGTTTCAAGTAAGACACTTCCTTCGTTCATGGCCCCTTCTGAACACACGGATAGGTATTTGTGAAGGGAGAGAAGTGCAATTCGTCGCCAACAGAAGAATTGAGCAATAAATATTCGTACTACTATAGAATAGAAGCAGCAGGGCATGAATTGAAGGAGAAAGAGGACACAACACAGCAAATAAGGAGCAAGACGTCGAGGTCTAGGGTAAGTCATTGGAGGATGCTGACATCACCTGACTGGCAAAAGTGTAAGCGCTCTGAAATGACACCCAATAGCTAAGTGACTTCTGACGACTAGAGTCCGCAGAATCGTGATCAAAAGCAAAAAGAAATGATGAGACTGGGACTCGAACCCAGGAGGATTGCTCCATCAGGAATCTTAGGTTGTTAAGGTGACCTTAACCTGACGCCATAACCAACTCGGCCATCTCACCAATGGTCCTTGGAAGAGGACCCGCTTGTTGATGTTTGGCGGTGGAGATTTTTGTCTAGATGAAGGCGGCGTTGGTTAGCCCTGGGGATCCATCAGGTGAACTAGAGAGCATAGACGAGAGTCCATGAATATCGAAAGTGAATCGATCTTCATCATTGGGTATCCCGACTTTAACTATAACAAAGAATATATTTCTAACATATTATAGTATTATATCCCAATGCTAACATAGTGGCCTTTTTTAAGCCTTTTTGGCCACCTATAGCCCGCAGGAGTCAAAGACTCATAGACTGCCTATCTACATAGGTATTTAACTGCTAGCCTCCGTACGAGAAACAAGAGATCGAAAGTGAATTATGTGTTACTTTCAATGGGTAATTATATATGGATGGTGTCAGCCTCTTTACCCCCTTATCCATGGATCTTGCAGTAATTCCTTCGCCGTTGGCCTCTCCTCAGAAACCCATGTCAGCACCCTTCGAAGAAATGCAATGAAGCGCGAGGAATCTTTGAGTCGCGTCTCGAGCTCCTCTAACGTCCGATTTGGTGGAATGGGTGCCAAGTCCAACCATTTCCCTGGGCGCATCCGATCAGCTCTGAGCAAACAGTGAGAAAAGGTGAAAACGTACCAGTTTCATCCCAAAAATCAGCAGCTCTCTCGGGGTTCCGTCGAAGAAATTCTAAAGGAGGCGGTCCCAGGGCTGCAATAAGTTGAGCCAGGTGCGCTGCATCATACATATCGCCATCCTCGTCTTGCGCAGTGAAAAGTCGCTTTGGTCCAAGCAGATCCCAAGCCTACGTAGAAAAAGTTAGTATTGTGTTTATTATTGTAGTCGCAGCCCGGCCCTTGATGGGATAACGCGCCAGTCGGTGGTGGAAGAGTTAGAGCAAAGAGATATTGAGAAAAAGAGACAAGTCAAAACCAAGGGTATTTACCGTGAGCCCAACGCTCCAAATATCGACTGGGTAGCTCCAAGAGATACACATGATTGTTTCTGGAGCCCGGTATTGGATCGGCATGATATCGCCGGCGTGAGGTCCTGGGCCAGATCTCGCCTCCCCAAAGTCGGAGAGTAACATCGGGCCAGGCTTCGGGCGTATGAGGCGAGATAGGTAGATGGTCCTTTCAGGAGAAACCACTTTTCGGGCAACCGGAGATGAAAAATTCTTGATCTTCTAGTGGGCGAAGTAGTGAATCATCGTTCAGGCCCAAGAGCAGATTTCCAGGGTGAACATCTGCTTAAAGTCAGCTCAATAGCGAAGGAGTCAGTTTGGCACACACCTGTATGAACTACATTAGCCTCGCTATGGAGAAAATCAAGAGCCTTTAGTAGCTCTTCCACAGCTCCCTTCACAAACATCTCGTCAAAGCCACCGTCTTTCCGGAAAACAAGTTTCATGTCCCGAAGACTCATCTGTGCTGGTTGGAATACCAGTGCGGCGTGTCGGCCGTGTGGTCCATCAATCTCAAAAGAGTCCAGTAATTGCCGAATGTTTGTCCGACCAGGGTTCTTTGTCGTTGAAAGCTTTGGGTCCATGTCTTTGTATAGAGGAAGTTCCCGATGGAAGCGAGAGGTATGCACGTACACCTTAAGTGCGACATATCGATGGCCACTAATGTAACCATTAGCCGTAGAGCCTGGAATATGCAAGAGGTTGTAGAATACCTCAAATCTCGAGCCAGCCATATAGTAGATGAGCTACCAAAACCCAGCTTGGCAACGGTCTGGTATCGGCCATGAAACACTTCACCTAAGCGAACAGGATAGAACCGGTCAGCGACATAGTCGGGTAGTTCTTCCTCTTCCACCTTTTGGCTATGATCGATGAGGCTAAAACCCGAGACCGGGAACGACCGCGGCTCCTCGGGTGGCTTTGGCCCCTGTCTGAGCCGGCCTAATGAGCCAGCCAGTTTTGACCACGTAGAAGCCATGCGAGAGATGCTGGTTGAATGTTGTTGGGGCGGAAATTGCGGCCTCCAGACGAGTTTGGCCCTCCTTGAACTGTAGAGAAAAACCGATTCCAGACTCTGCCGTGACGCCATTGTCATTTTGTTGGAGGTCAAGTGCGATGACCTCAATTGAACGAGGAGCATTCATGTCGCGACGCGGTTTAACCGCCGGTCGCGCCCGGAGTGGGGTCATGTGATAGCTGGCCTCCACCATCTGTTGGCCGGATTGCCGCCCGCTGCCTTTAGCGCGGGTTGCGTATCGTTTCAGGTCATTCAGCACAACGTTTATCACCAACAAGCACAATCATTCCTTGATAATTCCATTGCTAACTTGCGGACGGGGCAGCCTTTCGAAGCCAGAGATGCTATTTTTGGGAACCTCTCATACGACACCACCAATCAGGTATGAGGCTAACCCGGACACGAGAAACCGGTGGATGTCGCGGTAGTTAGTCTTGGGCTGAGAGCATTCATGAATCGATGAGTTAATGGAACCCCTGTTCATCTGCTATGGGTTCAGTTTGACCAATTCAAAACTCCCTGGGAGATCCAACAGTGATGCGGCCAGCCTGCGGCCAACCTCTAAGCATGAAATCACGATCCTTTCCTCTTAGTATCCACCTCGGCGTCTAGGTGAACGGAGGACTGACGTCTATAAATTCTGGATCCCATACCTTCTAATATGGAGCCCAGCTATACTCTTCGATCCGTTTTACTTTCTTTTCTCCCCATCTTGTGTATCTCTCCAGTTCTACCGCCATGTCAGCCCGGAATTTCACGACCTCTGCACGCCGACAGCTCCTCAAGCTGCTCGGCAAGGTCACCGTCGAAGACGTGAAAAAGATCAACGGCGAAGCGGGAGAAAGCTGGGCCAACTCTGTTGTGAACACTGCTGCTGAAGTAGAAAACCAAGCGAGTAGCCCGCAGTGTTTCCAGTCAATTTAAGACGCGGCTGCTAATGGACCTCTCAGTACCCTGCTGTTGTGGGCTTTGAAATCCAGTAAGTAGCCCAGCTCCGATAATTTGCTCAGTCTGTGGCTAATCACACTCTCTTACCACAGAGGTGCCAAGGCACACGCGTCACGAAAAAGACCCCGACGATCCTGACGATGTGATTACGTTGGGTTTTTATAGTGCCAACGGGACTCGCTTGCTCAGCGGCCATGTCCACGAAAACGGGTCGTATAAACTGGCTGAAAGTCGGTTGGGGAAGGGAAAGTCAAAGAAGTGAATTCTGGTGTTATTCATGTACGATATTGTCAGTTTGTTGAGATGATCTGACGCACTGCTGCTAGGTGAAATTACTCTCGGTCTATTACTTGGGGATATGGTATTATTGCGCGCTCTGCCTATCTTGGCCATTGCCTTATGTCAACTATGCGATATGGCTCCTGGTGATGCTTCTTTCTTCCGTAGGCTGGCTAGTTATCAAGGCACCGTGATCTGGTAGCGTCCTCCCCTGACTGGAAAGTATCGCCTCTAGACAGCCCTTTGGCCAATGAGACAATGGTCATACGTAATGTGAGAGTTTTATAATTATAAGCCACTATGATATATCTAATTATAGACCCCAAATAAAGATTTTGAGCTTAGAGCAGGCCATTATTATTGTACTGTAAAAAGTGAAGAATGTTAGGCATCTCGACCCCCTTCTTTAGCAAAAGCGAAGACATAATTATAGGTGCCATCGCGACACTACTATATGTTTTGAAGCCAAGCGATATGAAATTAATCCAAACAAAAACAAAAGAGCGAGACAGTCATATCACTACGTGGTCTAGCCACCGACCGTGACCGAGTGGGTAGAGGTCATGCCATAGCTGGGTCTTGCCAGAGCACGTGGACAAGGTAAAGAAAAGCCGTTATACAAGTATTACAGGTTCAGCTGATCGAGCGAGATACTCGATGACCTCTGGTGGAGCCACTCGGGAATCTCCCAATCATCATCTGTTCACATGACCTTCACATCAGGCCTGACAGTTGAGTACATAGCCTCTCCTTACACTCTACTCATTCAACAAACAAAGACCAGCCGTCATCGTATAGGGGTTAGTACATCAGTTTGTGGTCCATCGAGACACTGAAAAACGCAAGTTCGAGTCTTGCTGACGGCAAACCTCTTTTTTGGGTGGTTGAATTGTTCCATCTTGCGATCTTTTTTTTTTTTTTTTTTTGGTGTTTTTAGGACACATCATCAAAGTAGCTACCACGTACCCTTTCTTCATCGATAAAAGAAATTGAAAACCTCTTGAGACTACTGAGAACTTTCCATCTCAGTATGATGCGTTTATGTCTTGAGTTTGTGGTGTGCATGGTGCTCAATGCGTGGCGTCTCAGAGCAGCCTCGAGGCTTAGGAGAAGGATTACTCATGTGTGAGTAGGTATAAAATCATCTTCATGCAGGCTTCCCGCCACTATGTCATCATTTGCCGCAGCTTCTGAAGATGTGCAAATTGCTGTTGAGCTGGGCCTGTGAGATGGAGCAGCACTAGCAGAACTGACTTGGCCTTTTGCCGCCTGTCAGTAGGCATGCTCCCACTCGGTCGGCGCCGCATTGTACTCTTACATATATCGTATCGCGGTCTCTTAAACGAGGATAGATCAAGATGTTTAACGCATGTCACATTTCCCCCCATGATGGGGCAGTTGAGCAGTTGATGCAAAGTGCAACGGGTTTGTAAACATTGACTATCAACCAAAACCAGCTTGCTAAAACAAGAACAGCGTATGCAAAAAAAAAAAAACCTCAAAGCTTCGCCCCCTTGGCAACTCTTTCTTGCCTCTCCTTCTCCCTTAGCTTCCTCCTCAAAATCTTCCCAGTTGGACTCTTTGGAATGGCATCAATGAACTCGACCCCTCCCTTGAGCCACTTATACCTAGCCTTGTGCTCCTCAACGTGTTTATGGATATCTTTCGTGACATGATCTTCATGCTTCTGCTTCGCACTAGATGACTTGACAACGTAAGCCTTGGGGGCCTCTCCGGCTCGTGGGTCTGGGACTTGAATGACTGCACAGTCGTCGACGTGAGGGTGGGTGAGGAGGTGGGCTTCCAGTTCTGCAGGTGCAACTTGATGGCCCTATTATCCAAGTTAGTGGTCGTGTCAATTATAATATGAGGTTATAATACCTTGACCTTGATCAACTCCTTGACTCGATCGACGACAACAAAATGTTCATTCCCAGATGGAGCCTTTCGCACAAGGACCTCGTCACCTGTGCGAATCCAGCGGCCATCCTTATCGGTGAAAAACGTTTCCGAAGTTGCCTTTGGGTTATTAAAGTAGCCCAAGGAAACAGAGTGGCTTTGAATGAGGAGTTCCCCGGGAGTTTCATAATCGGTAATTTCGTTTCCATCAACATCGACGATCCTAGCTTTGGCGCCTGGTACTAAGGAGCCAGTTGATCCTACAAAGGTATCGTGCTCGCTGGACTGAATAAAGACAGTTGCAGTCTCGGTCATACCTTGTAATGGTTAGTAACGCATCGAATTTGCGGAAGTTCTCTTCTCACCGAAACCTTGTCCGAGCCGCCACTTGGGATAGATCCTCAGCAAGTCATCAACAGTTTCCTTTCCAAGTGGCGCTGCGCCGGTGTATAGAAACTCGACACTTTCCAGATCATACTGTCGACAAATATCCTGCCTGCTTAGCATCTCAATGACAATTGGCGGGACGATGCTCAGCTGACGAATCTTGTGTTGGCTCACTGCTTTCAAGAATGTCAAGAATGTGTACCGTGGTAGTACAATGATCTCATCGCCGCGATATGTGCCCAGGTGAGTAATGAGCATGAGACCAAATACATGGCTGAAAGGCAATAGGCCAAGCATGGCTTGACTCTCAACACCGTAAGCTTTGCGCGCAACATCGTCAAATGTGTGAGTCTGAATAACGCCTGCAATAATGTTGAAATGCGAGATCATGACAGGTTTCTAACGCTTATTAGTATTGCTGTTACCACTAGACAGAATAACTCACTGGCAGACCAGACGTTCCACTGGAATAACACAAATAGGCAGCTTGTCGAGCACCCTGTCCTTGAGCCCAGTTCAGAGGCGATAGCGCGGGTAGCTTTTTGCCATCCTCAATTAGATCTTCAATTGTCCGAAACGTCGAATTGGTCTCGACCTCCGGCATCGGAAGGAGGAAAATGTGGTCATTGGGGATCCCAACGGCAGCCGTTGCCTTAAGAGCCGCCTCCAATAAGGGCTGGCAAGTGAAAATGGCCTTGGCTTTAGATAATCGGAGCTGATCTTCAAGTTCTGAGGAAGATAGTGCAGCGCTGGAAAGACTAACTACACCATTGAGTCGATGGATTGAGTGGGTGAGAGGGATGTAGTCAATCTGAAGGACAGTGTCAGTGAGGCAATACATCGCTTCCAATTAATAAACAAACCGTGTTGAATGAATACACGCCAACTACTTTGTCCCATTCCGAGCCACGTTGAGGATCGAACTTGAGTGCTTGACCGATGCCTCGAGCGAGATAATCTTCTCGCGCGATTACTTCAGAGGCATCGCGCGTTTTACCAGTAAGCCCACAAGTGTACGGGTTTCGTGATTTAGCAATGGCGCAGCGTCCATATTTTTCCGTGCTCATGAACTCGGCGACTGAGATTGAGTCTGGCGGTTCTAGCTTCTGGTCAGCAAAGTGCTCGCAATAAGGACGTTGGGATAAATACGTATGGGCAACTCTGGAACCCATGGAGGCGGTGTAAAGACCATCGTGAAGTGCCTAGACTAGTGATTGATGGCAATTGACTATATCACAAAGATAAGATCGAGGTGGTGTGGAGGTGTCAAGATGCAGACATCGTTATCAATCTATGTGATATTGCGGCCTTTTTCTCGCCCCGAGCCGACCCCGCAACCCAACCGATGCCATGAGACAGTTGAGACTTGGCGATCCGTGGGGGTCATTTGTCAATAGCGTGCACAAGTTGTATCTCACCGTTTCCTCGACATCCATTGCGGGGTTTCTGGTCTCCGTTTAGACTCCGACTGGTTCGCCTCGGTGCATAAGTGCTGATATTGGTCACGAGACCTTGGATATGCATCAATGTTACCTTCGATTGATGGAATGGAGATTCATCATTGATAGGTGTTGCTACCCGGGAGATGAGGGTCTCAGGGGGTCGTGAGAAATATCTCAGTACTCAGCCCAAGTTGAACGGAATTGGTCGAAAGCTCAATGCTATCAAATATTGAAGCGCCATCTCATCATTGACCGAAGAATCCTTACTATTACGGATGTCGCTTGAGGTTATAGAAACTTGTCTGTTCAATCTTCTTTATTCCACAAACGCGAGTATCGCGTAATTTCGCCAAAAACGCGTGCAACATGGCTTTTCATTCGTGGGAAAATAATTCATGCTAATAATGAAAATGAACAATATTTTAGCATTAATTTCATTACTTTAGACTTTTGAAGTCCCTAAAACTACTATTTCATGAGCTTGCAGCAACAAGCTTCTGGACCAAGCCCAAGATGCCAGCAGCAGTGACGGGCTCCTCCGACCTCTTGAATCCTTCCTCAAAAGGCAAACGCTCTTGTTCTAAATCATGTTAGTAAGACTTTTAACAAAGGGAATGAGGTGACTTACCGAACAACACCTTGACCCAGTCAGTGACGGCGTTGCCCTCCGTGACATCTCCAAAAATGGACAGGTAGAGGGCAGACTCGATGAAGCTGAACTGGGCACCATCGGCGGTGAGACTAAACTCGGGATTGGCGGCGGCAGCAGCCTGGAGACGCTGCTTTCTGGCGGTCGCGGCTGTCTGGATGGAGATGGTGGATTCGGTAAAGTGAGAGGCCACGGAGTCCCAGATGGTCTGGTTGAAGCTGTGGTTGTCGCCAAAGAAGATGTCGCTGCGACTAAGGCTGCCGTCGTGCTCGATGACTAAGATAATCAGCATTACAATTCATGAACAATATCGCATTCCACTTACCGCCATGCTTGTTCAGGTTGTCCAAGTCAAAAGTGACGTTATCTCCAGTGGTCAGTGCCTTTTGTCCCACCAGCGTAGTAGCAGCAGGGTCCAGGTTGACGGCATCGGTGAAGGCGACAATCAAGTCGGGCAAAGAAATGTTCAATCCGTCGTGAGGAAGATATCCATGGTTTGCCAGCGAGTTGACCATAGGACAAGGGCTTCTTCCTGCTTGGTGTCAGTGGAAATCCTCGTCTCTTGGAGGTAGACACGTACGGTCATAGGCGCCGGGGGCCTTCCACTCATTGCTGGCACTCACAGCGGCAGCAGCTGACAAGAGAAGTGGGACGTGATACAACATGGCTGAATACCTGGCTGAAGGACATACACTGACTGATGAACATATTCATTTGCGCTAGGGATCGTGGACTGACTTTATCTACTTCTCACGACACACAAGCCTCGGCATGACAAACTCCTTAACACCTAAGAATAGAAAAAACCGTTACAACTTCCGCATAAGGCGAACGTCCGTACCATGAACTTGCATTGTCTTCCACAAAATATGCTTTTTTTTTAGTGTGAAATGCCGAGGCACACGGACGAGTTCCAGAAAAGTCGGCCGAGCCGTAGATCGTCGGAGATTATTGCTCCTAAAAGACTTGACCGGCCGTTACCGATACGGATACAGGGGTGGCCTGGGAGCAGTGGACCAATGATGAGGCAGGTGATTACGATTTTATAATGCTGACGCATTGTTGGACGGGAGCCGGATATGACGAGTGCGACTCTGATGGACTTTTGTACGCCGGGGTCTGTTTCAAGGGTAAACTCCCGTGAGATTCTCCCCTTTTCGCTGACAGAAACTGGAATTTGCCAAGCCGTGACTGGGTGAACGGGCGCCAGATCTCGCCTTTTTCGGGACATCGTAGGAAGCTTTGACAATCGGACAGTGCTGAGATTTCACGAGTGCAGTAAGATAATAGTAAGAAACAGGATCTGAAAATTCCCTTCGACTATCGACATCATGAAAAACCAACGGAAAGTCGAGATAACTACTACATGACCTAATAAGTCTAGGTCTCCACCTTGACAGTCGGGACATTGGGATAAATATCAGGAATCGACTGAATCTCAACAGGCTCCGTCTCAGGGATTCGCTCAGCATCAACCCAATTGCCATGAACGGCAGAACGGAGGCCTATATCGAGTTAGTATTCGAACAAGGTGAATCTTGATGATGGACTCACGAAATGGGAGGATAATCTTGGCAACGACAGATTGAAAGTCTTTTGTGTCTTGGATAATCTGCATCAGACGAGGCGTGAGCAAGATGGAAGACACAAAGCTTATGGGCGCAACATACCACCTCGTTTCGGTTGAGCTGCTGATTATCAATCATGGTGATGAGAAAACCATCACCCTCCTCAGCATCGGGATGTCGAGGGCTGAAGCAAGGTTCCTGAACGAGGCAACTCGGTCCTGGGGAAAAGTACTCGATGTTTCCAGTCTTGTAGTCGAGACGCGCGAGCGTGTTGAGGCCTTGATATAGTTGTGCTGTGTTGTCACCATCAGGCTTGTAGCAGTCCATGTAGGTGTATCGAGCTGAGGTTGTCGTCATGTCAGTAAAGCGATAAAAAGGACAAAGAAGCATGAAAACTGACTCTTTTGACCAAGGAATCTCTCGTCAATTCTGGGAAACTCGCAAGGATCGCTTAGAAGAACCTCTATTGGAATAATCAGCCTGCGTCGGAGAGTGCGGGTATCTCCACCAATTCTCACCTGGGTCCGGCATGGTATCGGATTCGCTCGAAGGATCGATGCACCATTTGACATAATTGACGGTAACATCACTCGGTGGTGGGTTCTCTCCGTGACGTGAAGCTGCACTTTGTAAGTCTAATGCCAAAGAGTCGGGATATTCTCATCTTACGAAGGAATGAAAAGGCGTTGTGAGAAGCCACGGAAGAATCAAAGTAGCTGGAAACAGATACAGGGTGAGTATCAATCTGACGTGCCAGTGAGGGGCCTCTGCATACATCTTTCCATCCTCCTCCCAGCTTGCACCGGTGTGGATAGACATGCAGTTCTTGTACTCGAACCATCGAATTGGAGCACTTTCATTGCGTGGAATGACGCCGAACCACGCCGGGCACTTCTCATCGTAGTACCTTGTGAAGCATTAGCGTAGAAATGTTATGCGGTGAGGTTCACGTGCCACTGATGTTTTCCAGGCTTCTCGTGGTCCTTATAGTCAACCATGAACGGCATGCGCATCAGGACGACATAGTTCTCAGTCTTGATAGTAGGTTCTTAGTGAAGGATGGAAATATCAAGCTGAGACACTTACCACAGCGCAGTCGTGAATGATGCCTCCACCTTGAAACTCAAGGTCACGCTTGAAAGTTGTCTTGCCGTGTTTGTTGATGACATAGATGGAAATCTGGGTCACGATGAGATTAGAAAATCACGCAGACAACACGGGCGTTCGTGTAATCCTCACTTCAGGACTGCCAAGCCCATTCAGCTGGTAGCCAAACCCAACGAGATCGCCAGTCTTGGGATCAACCTGTATCAAGTCAGTTTGGAATTATCTGTGGTCCACTCTGACACTCACATGCGGATGGGCAGTGAATGGCTTGCGCGGGTCTACACCTTCAAAGGCATCGTGGCCAATAGTGCGAAGAGAGTCTAACCTGGTCAGCAGCGCAAGGCAAAGTCCACCCAAAGAAGACTCACTAGGGTCAAGCTCGTAAGCAGGACCAAACTCGGAAAGCGCTAGAAGCTTGTTCGCATGTATGATGATATTTGTGTTGGCAGCCGAGTCTAGGACTGCGCGGACGCAAGGATGATGAGAGAAAGGACTGGCAAACATGCCAAAGAGAGCACGTCCGGCCTTTCGCTCAGCTACGAGACGTTCCGTCATGACGTACTTTTGCTGGAATGAGACTTTTCCGTCCTTGATTCGAAAGGCGCTGATATTACCGTCTCCATCAAAGGCGATGGTCTTGGAGCCGCCTAGGTAGTAGTCCCTCTCGTAGTAGGGATCTTGCATAACCTAATTATTTAGGTCAGGAACCGGAGTCGTGCGGACTGAGATGGGACAAACACGGTAGAATGTGCCGTTGAGCTCCTTGGGTATGGTACCCTCGACCTCGACATCCTCAATGCCTACTTCGGCTCTGAAAGGGCGAGAGGCGGCGGCAAAGTCATTGTAGATGGCGTGGGCTTTGACCATTGTGGCGGTTAGTGGTTGGAGTGGGGGGAGAGGAGGTAGAGATTGATGGAGGATGGTGATGGTTTTACCGGCTGTTTTCGAGGAGGCATGTCGACTTATATAGCCATCTACGCGGCCAGTCAATGGTTCCCTTGCCTCATTTTTGACGTCCCAAGCCAAGCACTTCCTGGGAGTGTCTGGATGTGGGTTGAGTGCCTGTCATGTGGGGTAGCGGCGACGGGATCGGGATCATCATGTGGGGGAGGCTTGAAAAGGAAAAGGGGGCTAAGCTTAGTGATCAAGGGACGAAGTCGGGATCTTCTTTTCCTATTAGTTACTTGTTATGTTTTTACAAAAGTATTCTCATTTGAGTATTACTATCTTATACTATCCAATGGTCATTGTTCTTCCTTCTCTCCTCGTCTATTTTTATGCTTGATATCTGCATCAAATCTTGATTCATCTGCCGGTGTACACCTGGGGAACTCCTCCTTCTCCCCCGCATTTTAGTCAAACCTATTCCCTTAAGCCCGATTGGCCACTGCCTTCAGTCAAAGTCAAGATGCAACCCACATCCCCCATCGTCTTCCAGCTCGCCATTGTCCTCCACACTCTCCATCGTTCGATGTCGATGCCTCTCCCACATGCACGATCTGACGAGGGCCCGCCTCTGCATGTTGCTGGCCCCCGCCCATCTCTCAAGCGGTACCAATGCGTCATCCCAGGCTGCCACCGAGCATACCGTCGCAATGAGCATCTTCTGCGACATATGCGATCTCATAATTCTCAGAAGCCCTACGAATGCCCGAGATGTCATAAATGCTATAGCCGACAGTAAGTCTGTCCTGCTATCTCGGTATGGACTGGATTTAATGACCCGTGACTCAGAGACGTGCTGAAACGCCATGTCGCCCAACAACATGAGACCCTCCAGCAGCAAGCAGACTCCACGACGCTGTCCCCGTCCACGACTCAGAACGAGGAATCGGTTGGCTGGCAACAGGATGAAGACAATAACCGTGACGCACGAGAGAGCTCATCACTGCAATGCAGTATCAGCGACCTAACAAGCCAACCGCGGGTGTCCACTAGCCGATGTACCTCTGACGCTGTACTCGAACCTGAGCTCCGCGCTTCAATGTTGAGTCCAGACACAGCTCTGCAGTTAGTGTTGGACTCGTGCGATCCTTGGACAGCACAAACGGCCACGCCATCCTCGTCCTTGCTAACTGGATATCAAGGCGCCCCAGAAACCTCAGGGAGTGACTTTTCAGGGCTAGGTCGAGCGCCCTCAACAGCCGGATCGTTCGGACCGCGCACAAACGTCTTAAGAGACGGAATTTTAGAGGAATTGGATGCTTTAGAAGCCCCCGACTTCAGCGTTCGCCATCCCTCTGATAATTTGGACCACCGTTGCAAGCCAGCCTTTGAAGTCGATGACTCACTTCCAATCCCCATGCCTATCGCAGAAGAGTTCGCTGCTCAGTCATGGTTGGATTATTACTTTGAAAGATTCCATCCGCGGTGGTCGATTATCCATCAGAGCACATTCAACCCAGCCGCAGCAATTCCCGATCTAGTCTCCACGATGTCGATGATAGGGGCATGGGAGTACGGCGTTACTCCATCACTCGAAGCCTCCGAGCGTTGGAGCGAGTCTCTTTTCCTTAGACTGAGCAAGGTTCTCGTGCGTATATGCTTCTTGGTCAGATGCCTGCGGCTAACATGATCCAGTCCCAGGTCTCGACATGGCCAGCGACAGTGTCCGAGAGCGCGATACAAGCTTATCAAGCTTTACTCCTCAACGTCATCTTTACTCTTGAATATCTGGTATGAGTGTGCCACACAAGTCTCATGCTGGGCAGTGCTGATAGGAATAGGATGATATGAGATTTAGGAAAGCGTACCCTCGTTACTGCATGATGATCGCCATTTTTCGTGGTGCTAGCCTTTTCCAAGAGCAACAGACCTTTGTCCAGGATGACACTCAAGACGTGATTCCAACAAGTTGGTTAATCCGAGAAAAGTTCAAGAGGTAGGCGGTAGTCTGTTGCATGAAACGGTTCAGCTTGCTAAATGTCTTCTTTACAGGTTGGCCTTTTACACCTTCCGACTGGATAACTACTTTTATTTCCTCCAGGGGCATTATCCCGTCTTGAGATATGAAGAATTGTGCCTCGCGACACCCTCTTCCGAGAGACTCTGGGAAGCAACAACAGCCGAAGAATGGCACGAGATCAAAGAGATTGAGTCCAAAAAGCGAGCAACCATGCTTTTCATGACGCTAATGGACACAGCCATGGATTGCGAAGGACGGGACACATTGCCTCCGCTCCTAGAAGACGATTATGTGTACGGCATCTGCGCGATGCAGACATGGGTCTGGCGAGACATCAAAAGGCACAGACCTTGTCTACAGACTCTGCAGTCTTCTGAAGGCTCTAGCATTCTTTCTACTCCAGCCTCATCGCGGTTTATCGAGTATTGGTCGGCCATGTTTACGACTTGGAGCGAATGTCTGAGGGATCGTTCGATCGGATCACCGCTGTCATCTGAGAAACATAGGGAGTTGTTAGAGAATTGCACCCCGGCACTATATCACTTTTCTCAAATGTCTCTCAGAGCTAACCTCGAGGCTATACAAGACCTTGCCATGGACAGATACCACAAGCAGTATTCAGGTCCTTACAGGAGACAACTGGAATCACGAATTTTGGAGTGGGTGAGGACATCGGATGCCCGGTTAGCCCTATGGCACGCGGCACAAGTCCTGAAACTACTGCAAGAAACATCAGATACCATGGAGACGAAAGGAGACTCTCTGACCTCCTGGCGGATCGACTTCATCGCTCCCTTGGCGCTCTACAAAGCCGGGCTCATAGTCTGGGCATACGCTCGCTCGGTCCAGGTCTGCGACTCTTGCTCCATGGGCTCCATAATGCACCCGAACACATCGACGCATGCCGAGCCCTTGGACCTATTTAAACCTCAGCGAGGAGATGATTTCCGTGAATGGCTACACTACGGAGGGAGGGGGCAGATACAGGGGACTGTTGTTTGCGTGTGTAGGTTGGATGAACTCCTTAGCGCCTATGAGGCATGGCTGCTTAGGTATTATTATAAGAGCCGTAGTGTGTTGGAAATGGCAGGACTGCTGTTAATACTGAAGGACAAGGATTAGCAAGCTGGTTGAAATATTATTGAGAAAGTTGGTAACATAATTGTATGCAAATCGCTACGAGACAGTTAATTCTTAAGCATTAGCTGACCCGAGCTCACTGCGCTTCTATACTCTGGGTGTCAAATACACGTTGACTGGGCCCTTCTGCCAAAGAAAATACGATTCGCACCTACGTTCCCAGTCGAAACTGTCCTCTGCAAGCCGGATGTCAAAGTTCCACGCAAGTCGGGCCAGAATAAGTCGCATTTCGGCGTGAGCTAGACTGTTGACATGATTAGCCCAGGCTTCCCGGGAACGTCAGTTTGAGCTCAGACACTATCAACGAGGTTACATACTTCTTCCCAATGCAGTCTCGAGGGCCAGTGGAGAAAGGCTGTAATGCCCGCTTGGCATCGTTGTCAAAGCGAGGATCTCCAAGCCATCGCTCCGGGACAAAGTCGTTTGGTTGCGCAAAGTGGTGTGGGTTGCGATAAACAGCCCAGTGCCAGATGTCCACCGTCGTCTGGTAATGATAGTTAGCGCATGTCGTTGGGTTGCAGTTCATGATGGACGAAGTGTTACCCCCTCCGGTATGTATTGGCCGATGATTGTGTCTCCTCCTGGGCCGATAAGACGTGGAATACCGTTGACGACAGGTGGGAACATTCGAAGGCTTTCATTGAGAACTGCCAGCATATATGGCAGCTTCTGAACACTTATCATGTCGATTTCATCCTCACTAGTAAATGCAGATCGGACCTCGTCGTTGAGCTTGGTCAAAATGTCAGGGTGAGTAGTCAGATAATAGGTTGCAGCTGATAGCAACGTAGCTGTTATCTCTGAACCGGCAAGAACAATGAGTTGGGCATTCGAAGCTAGTTCGTCAAAAGTGATGTCCTGGCGAATATCCGTTAGCATCACTTAGCCCATTTGTCTCTTTACAGATCTGAGCTCACCGCTCCAGCTGACTTGGTCTTCTTGACCATGGAGTCAACGAAATCAGGCCGATCATAGTCCATGGCTAGTCTCTTGCGAACCTTTTCGGAAGAGATCTCCTTGTGCTCGGCCCACTTGTTGAACACGCTCTTTGGGGTAAAGAGCTTGAGGATCTTTGCTAGCCATGGTATCCGGCCAAAGTTGGTCATATAAGCGATGTCCTTGATACCCTTGAAGATGTGGCGGACCCAAGGATTATACTTTTTCTCTGCTAGACAGCCGAACGATTCGCCAAAGGCCAAGTCGCCGACGAGATCAAAAAGTGAGAAAATTGAGCCACTTCTCAATATTGAGGGGCTCTTTGCCGTCTGCACACTCCTCGTGTAGCACCCGGATGAAGGAATCGATATAGCTTTTTATGATGGGCTGCTGGTCTTGCATGGTCCGGGCAGAGAAGCCATTAGCCAAAGCTCGACGGAAACGCTGGTGATCTGGACGATTGGCACCGATAATGTTGTCCGCGTTTGGCGTAGCAGCGTGCGGTTCTTTAGAATTCTCGCCAGTGCCTGTCTTGCGGTGACCGCGTATCTCTTTCATTGCGTCTGGGTGGTTGAATGAGAGAAAATTGGGCCCAATCCTTACGATAGGGCCGTATTTCTGGTGAAGCTCCAGAATCCTTTTGTGGCTTTGACCCTGGAGATGCATTCGTACGTAGGGAATAATGGACACTGCCCAGAGTTTGGGACCGGGGAACTTGTGCAGTGGACTGAAGAAGAGTTGATAGATGACGGTGTACAGGAAGTGCGCCAAAGTCTCCAGATTCAAGTCAGTAATGGTGGTCAGCCTCGACGAAATATGTGCGCTCACCAGGCCTATGATGCATGCTGGCAGAAAGACGGAGAGAGGCAAGGCCATCGCTTTGTCGAGTATAAGATCTGTGAGAATCGCCATTGTGATTGGGAAGAGGAAATAGTGTCGGTTCAACTGAGTTTGTGGATTTTGATGTGGCAAGAATCGAGGACATCCTTAGAGTTATATAGTACAAGTAGTTCTATATAGTGTGTGAGGGGAAGATCGTTATCGCCAAGCATCAGAAAGCCCAGCCGTCCAACGCCTTTGTGCTAATTTCCATTGGGTAGGATAACTTGCGCTGATCGCGCAAGAGGGCTTTTAAGCAGATGAATGTTTCAGATGTGCAGTAGTTGACCCGAGCTCGAGCAATAAGACTGCTTATAACTGACGACAATCACAGTGGTCATGAGGGGTCATGCATTCTTAGATAGGGCGCGGGAAGGATTAAACGGCATGGCATGCAGCAGGGTGGATCATTCGGCGCAAAATCCTTCTTTCCTAGCCACCCTCTTGTGCTCATATGTGAGATGGCCTGCGGCGGATGTGATTAAACTGCAGATATCTGCACTCATTACTGGATCTCGGTGGAGGGGAAAGATTGGACGCAACTGGGGCGGTTAAAAGGGCTCTTCTGGGCCGCAACATGGAGCACGTGGTAAGGTAACCTAAGCAATATTACAACCGTACAGGCGAGAGATCATCACTTAAATCCTAGGTACTGTGAGATATAGGCCGAGAGTTCTTACCATGGGGGAAATCGTCCATCTAGAACAACCGTGAGCTCCACTCATGATTCCGATACTGATCCTCCCAAGTTCGCTATGCGTGACCGAGAAAAACATGGACGCGACAATGTTTGAGCCAGTATTCACACCTCAAGAAGCACATACGGCCACACCTACTGGAAAATACGGGATCCCGTCTGCTCTCCCAGAGTCAAGCCGGTAAGGGGCGGATTAGTAGTTGGGTTCGGTGACGACCAGCGAATACCCGCTGTTGTATGTTTTTTATGTTTTTCTTATTTTTTGACCTCTTTCTCGTAGCCTTTGTCTTGTTCTCCTTTCCCAACTTCTGGATTTGAGGCTACAGGGGAGAAGTTTCGAGAAGCGTATGGGGGTGGCATTTGTTTATCTTTTTCTGATGCAAGTGAAAACAAGACTCATATCAGAATCGTTGCATACCGCAAATGGCCTTTGACGTCGCTTAGATGTTAGAAAGTTTATATTAGCGGTATTGGGCCTTTAATGCTGCCATGTATTGATAATTGTAGTTGCTGTTGTTCTTGTATTTGATGACCACTTTTTGAACTGGTGATTGCAGATAAAATACTTCCCAGTTTGAGTCGACTAAGAAAAATGTCCCGCTGTCACACAAAAGTCCGTCTCGAGTAATCTCAAAATTCAATTTGGGTCTAGTTGAATGCCAAAATCTTCTTCAACCCTCCACTCATGTGCGTGCTTGGTCCTAGCAGGGAGATGTGTGCCGGAGACTTCATGTTTCATATAGACGAATTCTTTCACAGTTGTACGGACGCATCAACCTCTTTCCTTCGGTTTCAATGATGGACTCCAGACATTGACGGTATGCCTCCAACCAAGTGGCCTTTTCAGCCCTCCCCGTGAGAGGGAAGAGACATAAGCGCCAGCTGCTCAAGTTTCCGTTCATCCGATAGTGAAAACAGAGGTCTCGTGACCTACTCATGAGTTCGCAAATAGCGGGGGCGATAAGGGGAGGTTCAGGAGCGATGAGTTGGGGTTCGGGTCCGGTGAAAGCCCCAACAACCTGTCCAAGAATCTTAGGCAACGGCGCGAGTATCGTGGTCGTAGAAAGGAAGCGCACTACCTTTTGAAACATGCTGGGTTCTTCAACTTTAAGTGGTCGCGGGGGATCCATGTGCAGGGTCCCCGAGCAAGCCCGTAGAATGTTGGCTTCCACCGAAAGGATGTCCGCATACAGCCATAAGAAACATCGAAGACAAACGACAGACGAGTTAAATTGCTTGTGGAATGTTCCTCCTACTTCAAATCGCTGTCTCAGTGCAAAAGTACTGTTGGGACTCGGCTGACGGTTGCTGTATTGGCGAGCGGCCCATGTCGCAAGATCCAGGTCGCCAGTCATGGGATTAGAGGGGTGGAAGTTCGTATCGATTCTAGTAAGACATTGATTCAACGTATCCACGGTATTTGATATAGATTGTTCGGCTTCCTCGATGTTGGACCAGTTTGCATCTCCTGGCCATTGCGAGTTACAAACTACCACTCTCCGGAAGACCCAGGGGTCGGGAGCTTCGTGCTTCTCCGAAGGACGAGAAGTCTTCTCAAAGTAGGACCGAGTATGAGCGATCTTTGATTCAAGCCAACTTTCCATTCCTACAGTGGTAGAGGCTCCGGAGATGTAGGTAGGGGCTGACTGGGATTCGAAGAATGGCTTCATGCCGCTGGCCCTGATGTCATCGAGCGCAATCCTAGTCAAGGGATCAGGAAGAGTGGATGATGAAGGGTGAAATTCAATGCGAAGATCGCACTTTAAGCTAGATGTGATGTATTATTAGAATTAATAACCCCCTCGATGGCCGGGATTGATAAACTCAAGACCGGGAAGACTTTGCACATACCAGGTCACCTCCACACAGCTCTGATACCCTTTCTTTCTTCTAGTATTGCAGCTTGGACATCTGTTTTGTCTTTTTGGGTAGCTTGTCATATGGTATGACGATACTCATTTCTACTCGATCATTTGCTGAGATGATATCGCGAAAGAGCCTAGGACAAGGGCTGCTTGGGAGGATGCCTCTGTTGGTGTTGGTGTTTCTTAAGACATAAGACATGTCTTCTACAAATTTCCGGCCGGCGTGACGTTCGTGAAAGACGCGGAGGAGCCATCCATGCAAGCGCTGGATCCATGTCAAAGCCTCCCCTAGTCGGCCTTCAAGTGACCAAAACTCACCTCCAAGCTAGATATTTCGCAAAACAAGATCTTATACTCCTTTCCAGAAGCACTTTCAAAGATAAAGTGCTCGCCTAGATCAAGCTCTTGACGGACGGAAGGCGAACTGGCCGAACTTGCGTTGACACGAGTAGAGATTCGGTCCGTGGACCTGAAAGATCAACCCCGGATTTAGTATCGCCTGTTCTCTTAGGTATTCACCATAAAAAGCCTTGAGGGCTACAGGTAACATTTTTCAACTCACTTTCCTTGATGCATTCGATGGCCAAGCATGGTGAGTGGAGGTACTTGGCAAGTCCCAAGGGGGATGTGCCGACGTCGAGCATGTTGAACGGGGAGCGCGGAAGTGCACTATTCGGGGCTTGAAGAGCCCGGCTCTTGGTAGAATAACTGAGCCAGAAAACGATAGATAGAGGGCTAGATGCAATGGGAAGAATCTTGGCTCTTTATGGAGGGATGTTCATGCTTCCATTAGCTGCGTAAGGCTCAACGCAGACAGTGAGTGGTGCAGCATATGCCTTTGGCGTCTTGAAGGGGGGGCTGCCACATCACTTCCATGTCAATTGTAATTTGTGGTTACAGGGCAGAGCAGGCACTCTTGTGCAAGAGCTCGACCTCGAGTTAGCAGAAGGAGAAACCAGGGCTGATTTTGGCTGCACTCTCTTCTGTACCATAGAAGAATTCTTGAGGTGGTAATTTCTTGCAACTGTTGGCTATCGTATTTCCTGCGCTGAGCCTTCGTGGGGCGGAGTGAAACAATTGGCGCCAACAAGTCCACGACGCCGCTGATGCGGTCAGCGTGCCTTCGTCCTTGACCGCTCCGGCCAGTCGTAATATCTGTATAGCCTCCAGTGATGGATCGTAAAAGGGCGGGGTTGGGCAAGGATGCAGTTGGGCGCAGGTGTGTGGTCACGCTTCCCTCCTTTTTCGCTTCCCACCTATCATGTCGACAGCCACAAGTTTGCCTCCTTTGCATCTCATTTGGTCACTCAAACCTGAGTTCCTGATTTGTCGAGGGGATTGGAGCTGTGCAGCATCAGGGACACTGCTGTAAATAGCGGGTATTCAATCTGAAAAAGAGGCATGGCTAGGGGCTTCAACCTCAACTTAGTTGAGATAGACAGGATCTCGAGGAGTTGAAATGGAGGACACATGAGGTAGGTCCATCTCTATCGGGAAGCTGACTGCACCCAGCCAAGTCGGTCGAGAATATCCCTCGCCACCTGTCTTTGATGCGGACATGGACTGTACCAGGAGACCATCTCTAGTGGGAAAACCAACTGAACGCAGGAGCCAGTATTGAGTCGGTAATGGAGATTTCGCTTGAAAAGGGCATCTGCAAAGGCCAAGAGCGAGGCGGACCTCGCGATAGACTCGGCCATCAGATCGGTTCTCGGGGTTTCCTTCAGGATGAAATGATAGATCATGATTCGTACAGCATGGAATGCTGCTGGCACTGTCGTTGAGCAGAAATCTCCTCCGCTGAGCCATAGTTCATCTTGAGCGGATTCCTGCTGGCCGAAATGGATGGGGAAACAATGCCAAGAGGCCATTTGCGTTTCTTGGGCATACAACTGCTCGCTATGCGCGACGGCGTTGAGTAGCTCCTCGAGATTCGGTATTAAGCTTTCCGTCTCTGCGTCCTCAGAAGAAGAT
This sequence comes from Fusarium oligoseptatum, assembly GCA_003946995.1. NCBI lineage: Eukaryota > Fungi > Ascomycota > Sordariomycetes > Hypocreales > Nectriaceae > Fusarium > Fusarium oligoseptatum. The sequence continues at coordinate 172,789 of NKCK01000029.1, forward strand.
GTGACATCAAGATTTGATACGGCGTAAATAATATCGATTAACATATCTGTTGCTGTTTTTGTCGATGTTGCAAACGGTACAGTGTACCAGTCTTTGGTGTTGAAACATGCCTCAGAGGCAGTTCGGGTTGATACGTGAGCCTATAGCAAATATTAACGTCTAAAGACATGAGGCAATAAGGCAAACCTACCATCATTAGTCTCAACGATCGAAAAATGACATGGCATGGCCCATCTTGGCAATTCTCTGCTCCTCGCAACACCACCAGCTGACAGCAGGCCTTGAAATGCATCATCCAACTTCCGATGAAACTCGGGTTCAAAAGTTCGTAGTACATCAACATTAGGGATGCACTGATGTCTTGCTCTGATGATAGTTCTGTAGGCATGCCGATAGTTGCCGCGGGCTTCTCGATATATCGTCTGATGCGGCTTCTTTGAGATTCAAGTGCACGAGCGTAGCATTTACCTGCTTCTCGACAAATACTCTCTTGCTTTGTCGTTTGCCCGTAGAACAGCATGATAACTGCTCGAACAGACCAAGCTGTCGTTGAATGGGTGATCCAAGAGGATAAGTATTGTGTCCATGACCGCGTGTCTGCTTGCCCAGGTTTCGATGATGTTGAGAAGCAGGTGATAAAGGCTGAGACAATTGACTGCTCAAATAATGGCTGTTCAGATGGCTCAGCTAGAAGCTTGCCCTCTTTATTGCTATATGCAATTCCTAGGTTGTTCGAGATGTGGTTAGATTCTCTCGCAGCATGCACAAGGAATATCCCCTTGTATGCTCCGGGACAAATCTTTTTCAGCCGACCGCATGGGGAGCACACTGGTTCTCGTTCATCGCACTTGCGGCGTCAATGTCATCATCTTAGAAAAAAAATCATATCGAGGTAGTTTACCTTGACTTTCCGCTGTAGGCACCTACTACAGCCCCGGCTTCGACTCACAGATCGCACCATAGCAAATATTTCTTGGGTCAAGATTGATACATACGTGGTACCTAGGTTGAAGAGCAAAGATGAGGTGAGATGCATCCAGAGAAGATAAATCCGGAGCATCGTTGATCCGACTGTAGTTTGTCAAGTTCACCTTTTCGTGACCGATACCCGACGCCGTCTTAGTTTCACACCAGCTTCGTGCGGGTCTATTTTTAGAAATTTCATTCAAGCATACCTATCTCAGCTAAGAACTTCAAAGAGTAGAGTAGAGTAGGTACATAATCTCTTTCCTACGAGCTGCCTTAAAAGTCCTTGCTCTGAGTCGCATTCTCAATGGAAGCCAGATACGATGCCCGTTCCGGAGCATAAAACTCCGCATCGATCGTGGTATTCAGATTCTTGGCATCATTCAAGGTCCCCCCTTGAGCCAACTTCAAACCCTTGAAGTGCTCAGCGGTAGCCTCCTTCCACAAGGTACTTCCGCAATCAGGGCAGAAGAAGATAGTGAGCGTCATTCCATACTCGTGCTCGGCCGAGTAAGACTTTGTCTGGCCCTTTGTGACGGTGAATTTGTCTTCAGGGATGGCAAAGTTGACGGTATTGGTGCCACCGGAAACTCTGCGGCAAGGACCGCAGTAACAGAGAGCCTTGGTAAGTGTCAGCCAGGGATCACGAACTTAAGGTTAAGGATTATTACTTTCAAAGCAGGTTCTCCGGTGTAAGAGTAAGCACAGGCGCCACAGAGACAGGAACCAGTAGTTTCAGATGCCATTGTGAGAGGTTCGGAGCGAGTACGTAATGGGAGGGTTGGTGTCTAAGAAGAAATTATAGTGATGAGTTTGAAATCAGGGTTTGCCCGGAAAGATTATATAGAAATATCGTTCAAACATGTCACGTTCATCTTTGACAGATAGAATGTGCTCAAGTGACCCTTGAAATCACTAGTTGGGTAAGCTTTCCGAGAGTCTCGACTAGTTCCTCCGTCTCTCGGCGGAGTTATATAAGAATTCCGCACACTGAAATGACCGGCCTTTCCGTTACGTGAGACACCCGCATTCAACGTCTGAGATCTTTTCCCGCGCGTCCGTTATCTTCTTCGTGATCTTGTGTGAGAAGATGGAATTGCGGGGCGCCATGACTTGCAGCGAATGGTCAGCACGATTGATGACATGGCGGGGCCTGCAGCTCGGAAAAACTAACTTGATATGAACTAGCGTAGCTGTCTAGGGTATGGAATCTTGTCATGTCATGTTTCTTGTCCTGGCCTTCTTCGCAGAAACAATATGAAAGGAACTATGGCCCCTTGGGGAAGCCAAATTCTTACCACCTTCTTCTCTTCTCACTTACCGTCTGACACATCATGGCGCCACCTGTTGTCAACAATGTGCTCGACGCTATTGGCAACACCCCTTGTGTACGACTCAAGAATGTTGTTCCGGAGGGATGCGCAGACATCTACCTCAAACTCGAATACTTCAACCCGACTGGGTCATACAAAGATCGAATGGCGAAGTCCATCATTGAAGAAGCTGAGAAGAGAGGAGGCCTTAAACCAGGCATGACCGTGGTTGAAGCAAGCGGTGGCAGCACAGGCTCTTCCCTGGCTCTTGTCTGTGCAGCCAAGGGGTACAAGTGTCACATTGTTACTTCGAATGCCTTTACACTTGAGAAGCTTCGAACAATGTGTGCTTTTGGAACACATGTGGAGATAATCCATAGTCCATCTGGAAAGATTCACGCGGATCTAATTCCGTCGATGATCCGCAGGGCCACGGAGCATTCAAAAGATGCTCAGATGTATTGGACTGATCAGTTCAACAACCGAGACGCTTTCGAGGGATACAAGGTCCTCGGCTCAGAGCTGGTTGATCAATTCCAGGACGGAGTTGATGCGTTTTGCGGCGCAGTTGGAACCGCTGGTATGGCGATTGGAGTCTCATCTGTGCTGAAAAGTCAGTGGCCGGATTGTCGGGTGGCCGTTCTCGAGCCTGCATCGTCACCATACATTTCAGAAGGACGAACTGGAACTCACCATGTCGAGGGTATTGGAATTGGTATTGTTCCTGCACTCCTGGATAAGAACTTATACGACCATGCTTGGGCTATAGAAGAGGAGGAAGCTCGAGCTATGTGTCGAAGATTAGCTAAAGAGGAAGGTCTTTTAGTGGGAACTTCAACGGGATTGAATGTCGTTGGAGCCCTTCGACTTGCCCAAGATCTGGGTCCCGGCAAGATGGTGCTTACAATTGCATGTGATACGGGGCTCAAGTATATGAATGGCGACTTGTTTGTGCCTTCATGATACCCACTCGATTTCATAGACTAGCCCAGCCTTTACTGGATAGATAGTCTCGAGGAGGAAGATCTGTTAGAGACAGATCATAAATTTAATCGCTCTTCGCTCACTATATCTCCCAGCCGTCTCATGTAGCCACACTTTTTACAACTCCACTTCTTCTTGGGTTAAAGTACTGCGTGTTAATCAGGATATATAGTAAGATGTTCAATGTGGCATTTATGGTAAAACCTCATAAAACCATCATTGCAATTTTCGGCCTCAGTCGAGCAAGCGCGCCTAAGATAATCTAGTGACCTTCCATCTGGCCGGAGTGCGCCCCTCTTTAAAGACCCAAACTCAACGTTTGGTCCAGACTCTTGTGGCCCAGCTGAAACTGTTTGTAATTGTGGCTGATACTCTCTTTTAAACAACGTCACGATGATCAACAGTCGGCCCTGTGGCTTTTTGGGCGTCTTTTCTAACCCATTTCGTGCATGGCGGTTCTTATATGCACTGTTCTACCCAAAACTCCGTCTTCAGACGGCATGATCCAACATTTCTCCCCTCATGCAATTGTTTTTCGTGAAATCGCTTTGCCCGACATGAGACGAGTGTACGCTCTGGGCTTCATCTTTGTTGATGTCGCCTGTGTTCAAAATGCAGGAGTCGTCGTTCCAGGATGTGTGGTAAGCATCGCATCTCAACCGGAGACAACGACGTTCTCGATAACCCAGCTCACATCGCGTCTAGGAAGATTGCCTCGCAGGCACGAGAGCTAGATGCGATTCTGGAGACCCGGCGTGTGTATGCTCACCTTCTAAGCGCAATGAGTTGATGGGTAAACTGTCATCTTGCATAAAGAAGGGATGTAAGCCGGATGAGGTTCTAGGGGCAGACTTTTTATGGTCTTTTTGTGTGCTCAAGCAATCATTGGTAGGGCAGACGCGAAGGGGTCGGCTCCGACAACCGCCGGTGCCAATGAACCTGTCCGCGGCGTCGGCCAGGGAGAGCCGGTAACAGAATCATCAGCTCCGACAAAGGATGATTCCGGGGAGATTCAGACAATCGAGGAGTTGTCGAGCGTGAAAGTTACGTCGACCGACGATACCACCACATCGACCACAAACGACCCTGTGAAAGCTGGGTCAACATCAACGACGACGGCTGTGTCCGAAACGACAGCTTCAACGAGCACCGAAAGCTCAGAAGACTCCAGTACCTCAACGGAAGACGAAGAACCTACCGACACTTATGTATCACCCCCTATCTATTACTACCCATCCAGCGGACTGAGTGCCGGGGCCAAGGCAGGTATTGGAGTCGGCGTAAGCTTTGGTGTGATAGGACTCGGCTGTCTTATCGCGGCGATCTGGATCATCAAACGGAAGAGGGCCATTTCAGGCGCGCCAGAAGTAGGCGCCAGTCATAAACTCTCAGTGAAATCACTGAATCCTTTCAGTCGACAGGTCGAGGTTGCAGAGATTGACGGACGACCAGCTCCACAAGAACTGCCTGCTTGATGCGGGGGTGTGGCAAGATTGATAGTTGAGAGAGATGAAAATGCATAATAATGGTAATAGTGTTTATGAGTATGTAGTTATGAATCGCCAGTTATAGCAGACTACCATTCGCATGACAGCGTCACTGCTGCCACTGAACCAAAGCCAACTAACCCACATTATGATCTGATGATTCTATCTGTAGAATACGCAATCAGTCAATTCGATGAACCCTGTACCGTACTGCTGCATGATGTAACACGACCAACAGCTCATTCTCATTGCTGCGAATGCTTGCTGCGACATGAACAGGGGGTTCATTGTGGAACCCCCCCTCTCCTCGGATCTGCAACAAGAGGCATAAAGAGGTCTGTGTTGTCTTTTTATTTTCCCCTCAGTTCTCCGCTTCCTTTTTCTGAACTTGCTACATTCTTTGTCTGAAGATAGTTGCTGCTCATAAAGACATAGAGAAGTCATGTCGTCCCCTAAATCTCGTCACTCCCAGTCGCCAACAAGTCGTTCCCCCACCACGAGTGAGCCCCTTGGAGACGTGTTGGCTCAGGGAACCGAAGCCCAGACCAACAATGGCGCTATCGAAGTCGTACGGTTTCTCTTTCGTAACACGCTCTTTCTGGCTCTTGTATCCTAACCACGGGGATTTCATATTTAGGATAATGATTCCGACTCTTCCTACTCGCTGGCGTAAGTTAAGACGAGATGCTACCGAACAGGCCGACAGGAAATGCTGAGACCTCACAGACCTACGGTAACTGATACACAGTCCTTAAGATCCTCGATCTTGAATTACAAGTGGGAAAATGGACGGCGTTATCACGCTTACCAGGAAGGATCTTATTGGTGAGTGCCCGAAACCTGTAAATTCGAGCTTTAGGCACTGATATTAGACCCAGGGCTCCCAACGACGATCGCCAGCAAGAAGCCGAAGACCTTATGTGAAGCTCATTTACAAATAGTCACATTTGGGTCCCAGATAGCTAATGCCGTTGCTTAGGCACGAGGTGTATCGGATCATCATGAACGACAAGCTATACGAGGCCCCTATCGGAGATAAACCACAGGTTGGTCGTCCATGCGTTCAACTGTTGATGGGAATTTGCTTACGAGAGAGTAGAATGTTTTGGACCTTGGCTGCGGGACTGGCATATGGGCAATGTAGGTTTCTCAAATTCGCCTATACCTCTCGGTGCTGATTGGAGACAGTGAGTTCGCTGATATGAACCCTTCCGCGGATGTTCTTGGAGTTGATCTCTCCCCAATTCAACCTAACTTTGTGCCTCCTAACTGCAGATTCGAGGTTGATGATATTAACCAGGACTGGACATATCCTGAGAATAAGTTCGATTTTGTTCACCTCCGCGGCCTGACGGGTTGTATTCCCGACTGGACCAAGTTCTACGAAGGAGCCCTCAAGTTCGTCCTTCTTCATGAGTGACGTCCTTATCTAACTTTGGACAGGCATGTCAAGCCCGGTGGCTGGATCGAGCACGTCGAACTATGGGGCACTGCAAAGTCAGACGACGATACTTTGAGAGCTGACTCACCCCTAAAGACGTGGGTCGAGATCTTCACCAAGCTGGGCGAGATGACCGGCAAGACCTTCTTCTGGGACCACAAAGCGGCCGAGTCAGTTAGAGAAGGCGGCTTTATCAACGTCACAGAGCGCAGAATCAAGGTCCCAATCGGAACGTGGCCCAAAGACAAGCAGCTCAAACAATGGGGCGCCTGGAACCGTCAATTCCTACTTCAGGCTCTTGAAGGGTTTTCTATCCGTGGTCTTACAGAGATGCTGGGGGTATGTCTTTTTCTTATTTATCATTGTGTCGCCAAGACAACGACATCTAACACCCTACGCTGTAGTGGAAATACGAAGATGCTCAACTATATCTGTCGGACATGCGGAAGGAGCTGACCAACCCGAAACTTCACTCCTACCTTGAAGTGTAAGTTTGCAACCTTCCTTTATTTCGAGTTGGATGTATAGTGCTAACGTGGACCCCTATGAAGTACCGTCGTTTACGGTCAAAAGCCCGATGAGGATGTCTGATCTCCCCACAGGACTATCTAAAGGACTGGAAGTAGTTCTCTAATCGGGTAGAGCATTTATGTATGATAATTTCTGGTGGTTAAGGAAATTTTTCTTTTTTTTAAAAAAAACAAGGGTGTATCTACACAGTTGAAAGTTGTTGAAGACGACTCCGATAGGTCACAGTGCATGTAGCCTTGCACTTTGCCAACTGCATTGACTATCTGGTATGTCGTCTACAATATACCGAACATAGTGGGGTGTGAATATAAAGGGCCAAGGGCTGGAAAGAATTAAAGGTTTTTATTTTATTTAAAGAAGGACTAGGCCACTGTCTGAAGATAGGTGAGCATAGTTCACCAACCATAATCTTCGCTATGGCCTAAACATACGCCTTTTCCCTCACATCTCAGTCTTTTTCTTTTTATAAAGCTGTTAGCAATATTCAAACTTCCCTGTTGTATGATTATGTTGACTCACACCGTGCGTTTGTTTGACTTGCCTTGCCGTGTTAGCTGTCGAGGCAGGCTGGGGAGTGAGCAACGACTCAAAAGAGGCCTGTCATTGTCGGGTCTGGGATGTTTTCGTACGCCGGCTTTCTCGGCCGGTTTCGGGATCTTGGACTTCTACGGAACTATGCTGCCGCATGAAATGATCTTGAAATGCTGTTCTACCACTGATAGGGGGCTGACCCATCAGAGGATTGACATTGATGGGCGGACGGGGGCTGGTAATTGGGAAAACTTGACCTTCATCCGCGCCTGTCAGATTCTCAAAGATTGCCAATGGTTTCTTCATGTCGCGACCTGTGGAAGTGCAAGTTAGCTCCATCCGAAAATTAGACCTTGGCGACGACTTACGAAAGGCACGCTGAGCCATTCGGTTCGATATCCTTCTTCGCTCGCCTGGCTCTGTGATCTTGGTCCAATCCGCATCAGGGTCGTAATGGTTCTTCCTGGGACTAGTACTTCCAGGTTGTGCAGCGTTGAGGCTGGGCAGTGGAGTATGGATGCCTTTAGTGTTACCCGGCTGAACAGGGGGAAGCGCTGTATGAGGTACAGAAAGGTGGCGGGGGTCTGGACTGGGCAAAAGACCAGTGCCCGAACGCACGGGGCTCAGTCTTTGCTTTAGTCCGGCAGTATGGCGGTCAATATCAACGATGGGTTCCATCAAGTCCAGTTGACCTTGAATATTCTCGGGGCTCGGTGCAGATGCAAACTTGGCCTCAGCGGTCTTCAAAAACACGCACTCGGATTCCTGTGGCTCTAGGCTCTAGCTCGGAAGATCCTGTTCGCTCCATGACGGCGGGCTCTGGTGATGATGAAAAGATCCACTGCTTCTGGGCCGCTGACCAAGACCAAGGATCAGTAGCAGTAGTGGAGGAAATAGTACCACCTTGGCGGATGAGGTCACCCTCAGGCGTGTACTTGTACTCCTCGTTAGTAGAGGAGAAGTTGGGTGACCTGGGAGGAACATCCAAAGCAAAGGGTCCGTTTGAGTCCTGCTCTGGGTGTTGGGATCTGTATTGATGCTCGGCTTGTGGTGCTCTCTCTTGCTTCGTCGCCCTTGATGTGGCTCTGATTTTCACGGGTTTGGTAGAGGCTTCCTTCGGGGCCCCGGAGTCTAGGGCCTTTTTGATTATTCAGGAAGAGCTTGGCTGCCTCAATCATTTTCCTGGCCGATTCTTGAGCTTCAAGCTTGGTCAGGGCCTCCCTCTTTGGTTTCCTTGCATCGTTGAACTTCATTCCACCACCGATTCCGTCACCGTCACCAACAAGGTACGAGCAATTGCTGCAGACCGGCCCCTTTCTCCGGTCTTGGTCATCGGAACCACAGGAAGGGCAACGCCAGCGCCAAAGCGCCGCTGGTCGATCGTAGTGGGTTGTCTCTGAGACCTCGCTGCGGGGGCTGTCGGGGACCGGCGTGGTTTCGACATGTTCTTGGGCTTGTTCCTCGTTGGTTGCCTTAATAGTGGCGTCGAGCTTGACCTGGCTCTCTGCTTCAGCTTTGCCACGAGCCTTGGCTTCGGCATGTCGGCGAGATTTAGCGGCCTTGCGCTCTGGTGCAACTCGAACTCGAGCCACTCTCCGTACACGATCCGGTTTGTTAGGCTGGGCACGAAGTTCCGCTAGGATCTCTTGGCGAGGTTGGGAAACCTTGAGTTCTGTCTTGTACTTCTGTCGAGGTTCCTCCCCGTCCTCCAATTCAGCCTCAGGGCGAGCCATGTTCGGGTTCATCTGGCCCACCTGGTCTGGAGGTCGGTTTTGCATCTGTTCTGGATTACCTTGATGGTCGTTTATTGCGATCTGCTCTTGTTTTTGAATACGCCATCGTCGCGTCGCCTCGTCGAGCTGGCCCGGAATTAAACTGTTGAATTCCTCCCGCCCTTGCGATAGATACTCCATCAGAATCTGGTCGGCGCCGTGCGGTCTAGTCTTGTAGTTCTCCTCCGTCTCGCCCTCGCCATTTCCAAGTTCTGAAACGAGCGCACTAGATCGCAATTTGCCTGGTTGGAGGGCTTCAGTAGCCTTTTGCTCCGAGTTCAACTTCTCGATGGCCTTCTTAATCCGAGTGCGGGCCTTGGCCAGAGCCGAGCCTTCATACTCAGCATCCTTGATAGCAGCATCGGTATCCTGTTCAGCCTTAGCACGAGACTCGGCCTCAGATTGTCGGCGAGCTTCGACAGCCTCCCTCTCGGCTTCAAATCTTAGTCTCGCCTTCCTTTCAGCATCTTCTATAGCCTCGTTGTACTTTCGAACTCTTTCTTCCTCGGCCTCTAGTTCGGCTTCGAACCTCTCCTTGGCAGCCTTCTCAGCCTCGGCTTTGGCCTTTTTCGATCTCCCTGGTAGCCTCTTCTTGAGCAGCTTTCGTATCCTTCGTTTGACGACGGACAACCTGCTGGATCTCGAGCATCTTCTCACTTACTACTGCCTCTGCCCTATCCCGACCGCGTTTTGCTGCTTGCCGGTTGGATTCAAAAACCTTCATCTCGGCTCTGAGTCGATCCTCTTCAAACCGTTCAGCCGTGATCCTCTTGTAGGCGGCTTCTTCGGCCGCTGCCACAGCTTGAGCGTAGAGTCGGGCCCGCTCTTCCTCCTCGGCTTTTTGTTCAGCCTTCAATCTCCTATATGCAGCCTCTCCGGCCTCCTCCCTGACCTTTTCGATCTCTCTCTTGGCCTCTTCTTGAGCAATATTCATCTCCCCCATCCGGCGATGGAAGGCCGCCTCCTTGCCATTATAGATCTGACCATCAGGGCCATGAACTGTCTGCTCCCTTTGGGCTCTCTGCCTTTCCAGCTCCCATTCATGTAAGGTTTTTGAAGGCTGTTCATGACTGGTTGGGGGCTCCGCCTGCAACGAGGCATCATCGTCCTGTTTCAGCCTATCAAGCATACCCAGCCACTCATGTAGAGTCTTTGAAGGCTCTTCTTCCCTGACTGGAGGTACTTCCAGTATATGGGGATCGATCGTAATATGATGTGGAGTGAGGAAGGGGGTAGAACGATGACCTGCAACTTCGACGGCCTCAAGTTCTTGGATCATGTCCGAGCCGTCTTTACACACTTCGTGGATGCTGTCTATATCCGAACCGGAGGTCTCGGAGTTGCTCTCAGAGTCTGGAGCTGCAGGCAAGGCTGAAAGGGATATCTCCTCAAGATGTCGGCCTAGATGCGTTGTGATGGCCAACTTTCCCGGACCGATCTCGTCCCCGCAAAGAGGGCACTTGATCTGAGCCCATGTTGGATCCATTCCATGGTCGAGAGCCAAGTGCTGGAGCCAGTTGGAACGGTTTGAGAAGGTCGAGTTGCTTAGTTGACATGACGTATCGAGGCACACGTACGGCTGGAGGTCCAGGTATAAATGGCGTCTAAGAATGTTAGCTATGGGCTAGAACCTTGAATAAGATCACTTACTTCCACTGGGAGTTGGTCGTCATGGTGATTGAGCGTCCACATGCAATGCACGAAAAAGGCTCGCCATTCTTTGCTTGTTCCGGTAAGGGTGGAATACGGATTGACCGGTTTCCGTCCTTGTAGCTCATGATTGTTTCCGCGTACGAGCTCGCAGGGTTCAAAGAGGTGCCAAGGCCAGAGTCATGGAATTTTGAGCCCTCGGCGGGTTGTTCACCTTGCTCGGCGTGAACTTGGTTGGTGTCTCGTTCGGTCTGGCATCTCAGATAGCGCTGATAGTTGACCATACCAAGGGAAGAAAACAACTTGGTATCAGCTCCAGGGAATCGATGTTCGATCTTGTCGGCAAAGACTTGGTGAGGCACCCATAGAGTTAGAGAGACGTCAGCTTCTGTCGTCTCCGGCTCTGGGTCCGTGGCCGGATCTCGAAGCATCGGGTCCAGTTCGATGAGACAGTCGACGTCCGTCTTGAGATCCTCTGCCAGTTCATGAACGTCTGCAGTGCTGTATTCGGATGTTGAGTCGCTGGATGAATCGTCCGCGGCATGAGAAAAGTTGACTTCCTCCAAGATGTTGCCGACTTGGTCACACAACCCTTTGGTCTTGGGGTTTGAGATGTGCGCTACAGGGACCAGACCTGAGAATCGTTAGAGACGGTAGTTGGAGAATGCATGATATTACTGACGATCAATAAGCGTAGAAGAAAGATGGGAAAGCGTCTTCATCGTGGCCTGTCTCAACTTTCGCGATCGCTGGAACTTGTCGTCCAAACTCCCACTGGCAACTCCATGACCATCGGACCAGAGCGAGAAGCAGCTGCGACTTCGATCGAGGCTAATGAAGATATCCCTGGGGAATTTCCCCTTATTGGAGAGAAGGAGTACAATCTCCCGGAAGAGCGTATCAAGGGCTGCGGTAAGCCGTGCTACAGCGCTCTTCTCATCAGGCTCTGGGGATGGGCCGCCGGGCTGGCGCCCACTCTGCCGAGACTGCCATTCACGAATAGCAGCCTCTAGGTCGAGAGCATCCTGTGTTCGTAGTAACGCCGCCATTGAGTCTCAGGACATCAACAGCGAGAATGTTAGAATGAACAGCTTGAAGAGAATGGCTGTTGGAGACTGCTAGTTTCGCTGATTACCGTAGCCACCCACCGAAGCTGAAGCTGCACTGCCCTCACAGCCTGCATACAAATCACAACGCATCAGCTCAGCCGCACCTCAACAGCCAATCCTATGGCTTGAAATGAGACAACCTCCACCTTGCCAAGCGGTTACATGTCGCATAATATGTGCCTTGTGCAGTCTGCCTCGGGCTCCCAGCTGCGCCACTGTCGGATTATCGATGGGGGTTGAAACTGGAACAACTGACCAAGGTGCAAACTTGCTTCTCTGACTTCTGTCGCGAAATCCCTCTGGCTTGTCGAATGGATTAACCCGCCGATTTAATCTGACCCTTCAACGTCTTTTCCCCCCCTAACGCCGGCAACATGGAGCCTGTTTCGCTGGCGCTGGGCATCCTCCCCGTGATTGGCGGCTCAATTGGCGCCTACAAAGCGATCGTCACAAAACTGAAGATCTTTTGCCATTATTCCCGGGAGGTCAAACGACTCCGACAACGATTCGATCTACAACGGGTGGTTTTTCTCAATGAAGCCGAACTTCTTCTCTCCGATGTCTTAAAAGACAAGGGACTCGCGAAGAGCATGGTCGATGGAGAAGGCCAATCGCGATGGGATAACTCTGATCTTGAGGTGAGCGTTCGAGATCATATGGGTCGGAGCCTGGACTCGTTTAAGGATGTCATGGAAGAGATTGAGACTACCATGACGGAATTTCAAGAGGGTTTGAGCTGCTTCAGGCAACTGGAGGCCGAGAAACAAGAGGTAAGGCTCTATGCCCTCTGACGATGATGACCCCGCTGACGGCAACAGGACGAGAGTGTAAAAGACGCTGTAAAGAGACTAAAGAAGAGAGTCAAAATATCATTTAGCAAAGACAAGTTTGACGAGCTTACGAGCAAGCTCAAGCGATCCAACAAGGACCTCGAACGCATCCGCAAACAAGCCCACGATATCAACGCCAAGGACACCGTAAAGTGCGTGGTTAAACCCTGCTGCAAGGTAGAAAAGCAGCCTCCTCGTCACTTTCCGTCGTTTGGTTCCATACGGCGAGCTTCACGGGCCCTTCACGAGGCCTTGCTGACAGCTTGGTCTAATGCCTCGGAAACGCATCTTCGGCATTCCTTAAGGCTGTTTCTGGATGCAAAGGGAGCCGAGGAGGTGCGGATGAACTTGGCAATTCTATGCTACGGGCATCAGATGGCACATGAGTAAGAACGTACCCATGGGCTTCTCTGCAGACAATTAACTTGATTGCAGTATGGCCACTCCCGAAGCGAACCTCATCCGCCTCCGCGTCCAGTCGCGTACCCTCGAATCCCTATCCTGGGCCGGTCCAACTGGCCTATTAACGCCAGCTGACTCAACGGCCTCGATCGACTCGCTACAATCCGAGGAAGGCAGTAGACGGAAGCGGCAGAGAGTGCGATTTGCGCCGTCGCCATCTGACGGTGTCAAGGATGCCCAAAACGATGTCCCCGACCATTCTTCTCTGATGCCCAAATGTCCAGCGCCCGACTGTCGAGCCACTCCAGATCCGGATATACTTGAGCTCTCGGGCGATATATGCATGGAGATCAAGCGTCGCTTTACTCGTCACTTGATCTCACAGACCCCGAGTTGTGTGCCTCCATGTCTGGGCCATCTTGACTGCTCAGTGGAAGAGAGCTTCAGACATTCTTTTTATCCGTCACTAGACGATGAATATGATCACACAGAGTGCCAGGCAACACTGAACCCGGAAGAAGTTATGAGAATGGACGACATCCTTGCGAAGCCAGTTGACAAGAGACTAACCATTGTCCACCAACTCCACCTAGCTCTACAGATCGCGTCGGCTGTGCTCAAGTTTAGCTCAACACCATGGTTGAGAGAGTACTGGAGCGTCCGCGATCTATACTTCTTCCATGGAAGCCAGGTCGACGAGTTATCTACATCTATTCAGACGATGCACTTCAAAGTCGATGTCGTCAATTCGAAGAACCTAGACTATGACTCTTTCATGGATTTAGATATCTCCTTGCCCAACACTTCAATATCCGCCCTTATGGACCGAGCGACAAGGAAGTATGGCATCCGAAACATGACACTATACAGTCTCGGCGTCGTGCTATTGGCTATCGGGCAATGGGCGCCAGTTGATCTCAACGACGTAGAGGAAGTGCGTCGGCTGGCCTCTGAGCCGTGTCGTTTGGGGCCGAGGTATCAAGAGCTCACACAAAAGGTGTTAGACTGTGATTTTGGTTATGGAAAGGATTTGACTAAGCCTAGGCTTCAAGAGGCTGTGTACGAGAATGTGCTTCTGGAGTTGGAAACGATGATTGAGCGGTTAGATTTGAGCAAGTAGTTGTCTAATTGTCAAGTTGACGATACAGCGATCCGAGACGTGTGTACGGTAACCATCGACGTACCATGTCCACAAGTCTCGCACGTATCCTTGCCTTTTCTCTCGAGGTCAAATTTCGTCATGTGTTGTACAGAATAAGCCACTATGCCAACGGGAAAAGATACCTTCTGCTATTTGCAGAGGCAATTAGGCCTTATAATGCTGCTTAAGATCTCCCGGTACTAAGTAGTAGGTCGTGGGACTCACTTAATCCCATCAGTGACTATAAGGCTCCAAGCTATACCTTGCCCGAGTGCTATATTATTAGCTATTAGCTGCCTCCCCTAGTTATATGACTGCTTCTTCTGGTCATATAACTACTAAGGCTCTAATCTCGCGATACTTCTTTCTTAAGCATATAATAAAGAGTGACGAAGTATCGACGCCACTGATAGCTCTGATTGGCCCTGACCCCCCTTTGTGACCTACCTGGAGCCTTGTGGTCACTGATGGGATATGAGACAACAATTAAGTCACGTGTTATCAACGCAGGGTCTTATTTAAAGCAGAAGGCCCCTGTTTTTATTTGAACATTTGTCAAGTTCCCTTTAGGTGCATGAATTCGAGCCGTTTTCAACCAACTCGCCTACTCCATCCACCTACACAAGGTATCCAAATCCACAGCAGCAAGACTGTCATCACATCCCATTTTCTACTTAATATCACAATGAATCTACTTCAATTCCCTACAGAGGTCCTCCTCCTCATTCTCCGCCTGCTTGGAGCCGCATTTTTCCGCGATGATATTCGACGACTTATGGTGTCCAAATTGTGGTATGAGCTCGCCAGGCCGATCCTCCTTGAAGACCTTGTCTTCTCTGAGCAGTCACTTCAGAAATTTCTCAACGTGGATATGAGTTCATTGGTTCATCAACACACAAGAACCGTGAATTTCGCCTTGGATGGTGTCCAGGATGACAGGGCGGCGGCCACAGCATCACGTCATAAGCAGCAACATATACTCGCACAATGGGTAGCAAACGTAGGCGAAGACTTGATCTCGCTTGCCTCCATTCTACAGGACTGCAGGGATTTACGCAGTGTCGAGTTGAAACCCGGACCAAAGTGGCGTGTTAGCTGGGTGATGTCGCGGACCTGGTTCTTACCAAACGCGCTGATCTCTCTCCTCAATGTTGGTCACCTTACTTGCCTCGAATTCGACACTATTAGTACAGGGATCGGTGGTCCATCTCGAGGGACCGGTGGTCCATCTTACCGCGAGACGTCTCACCTTTGCGACAATATCAATGTGCTGCTCCCCACCCTTCGACGACTGCGATGTCGAATGAGAAAGATCTGCCCAAGGGTTCTAATCCCTCCCGGAGATGATACACTTTCCAATCTCGAGGAGGTCATCATCAACTTGAACTTAAATGATCCAACCCGCCGTACCCCACTTCAGCACTCCCACCGATGCGGAATCTTTGAATCTGGTTCACCTAGGAGGTGGATAGCAGACATGGAGGCGGGAGCAAAGGAGTTGGTGAATCGAATGGCAACGCCGCGAGTCGTAAGGATTTTGTCATGCCCTCGTTCTGGCGACGAAATGGAGTCTTTTGATGCCATTGCAGGGCGTCGGATGAAACTTGCGACTGGTGCAGCATGGGATGCAGACGGAGAGGAGGTGTTTGGAGACGACGACGAATGAAGAGGCAGATGAAGACTCCTGACCAGTTCTTCATCTAGGTGGCTTTGACTCTCAAATGCAAGGATGTTCAAATCGGTGGTTGTTTCATGGAAGCTCAGAAAAGGACAGGGGGAAACAAATAAATTGATACGACAGGGAGAATATGATAGCTATATGACAGTCACGTGTCTTGGTTAGTACAATAGGAGCATACTACGGACCTCAGTACCATCCCGACGGCTTGTCTACCAATCCAATGATGTCCCGCATGTTGCTTTGATTCCCTACCTACTTGACCGAAGTCGTAGATATGGAGACGCTCCCGAACTGACTCCACATTTCCGCTCCGATATCTCCAAGTGGGGCCGGTATCCCCGGGCCCTAAATTTCACGCTTCAAGTCGGTAGCAAAATGGCACATCGAGCCCTTAGGGCACAAGGAAAAGATGATGAAGGAATTTCCATCACTACAAATAGCGGTCATCAAGCTAGTACGGATTGGATGCATTATCAAGGGGCACAATTATTCACATTTCAAGTCAGCAGGTCGAGTTCAAGGCTTCAATGGCGACAGTCGAGGTGTAGGGTACATGGCAATACAGTCCGTCCCTACCCCTGAGGACCCAGTCCTGTGCGGTCTAATCCAGCCCCGAGATTGTCTACTCGTCAATGTCCTGGAGAACCTCGACGTTGGCCGAATCTCCGAGCTTCTCACGGAGCTTGTCTGCGAGCTCCTCAGTACCCCTGCAAAGTATTAGTAACAAAGCCTGTGAGAAAAGACGCTGGTTTGCTTACCTGAGCATGTACATGGGAGGGAAGATGAGAGGAGAAGGCAGGAAGGCGTAGTCGGAGTTACCCTCGACGAGGCTGTCTTGGTGTTAGCACGAGAAGATCCGGCCTGTCTTTCTTGCAGACTTACTCTCGGATGGTTCGGTCATCAATGGGGTTACCGGTCTTGGTCCGGACTTGGATCAACTTCTGGAAAGGGGGCTCCTGTTAGATCGGATAGGATTTACCATACATAGGTCGGACTCACAGCCATGATGAAGGTTGGTGGGTTTGATGTGTTGTGTTCGGTGTTGGTGTTGTGTGTTGTTTGAGTGATTTGTGCTGGTGAAGATTGGAGTTTGAACGACGGGAAAGCTCAACATTTATAGACAGAAGGATGGCGGCCATTATTACTATAGACAGTGAGATAACTCTCAGTTTGACTCCTTCTCATCTCAAAGAATACGTCATCAGTATAGGTACTCCCCAGGCCAGTCTCATCGTGGAGTGAAAGCTCCAGGACCTCCACCTTGCCAACAAATGCAGGACTACAAATGGGGCAAACACGGCACGGCCCGTGGCGGATTATCGCCAATAGGGTCCATATGGAGCTAAAACCTTCGACGCAAAAGGTCCACGGAATGATCTAGCGATGAAAATCATCTCCAACGATGGAATGCTACACGTCAATGGTTGGCCCAGACGACGCTATCAAGTTCCTCCGCAAGGAATTTCGCGCATGTGTGTTCCAGATGAGTGACACAAGCGATGTGTCCATCATTCGATATCTTGACTAACGTGTGGTGGGGGGGTTTTACCGGTGGAGCGCATATCTCACTTAATCTAGTGCCAAGAGGACCCTAATATCGAGGCAAGCAGGGAACTAATTCGATTCAAAATCACTCGTCACCTCTTTTCTGCCGACAGTCCGATCTGCACTTCACGGAGCAATCAAGATGAAATGAGTGAGCACAGGATGCCCTAACGCATTCCCGGATGCGGTCTCTTGCGTCTGGCCAAGACACGGGAGAACGAGACATTGTTGACTCAGCATATCGAAGGCTTCAATTGGTTTAATTACGCCTCCATGACCGCCAACATTGACTTCAACCTCGTCATCGTGTGGGCATCTAAGACAACTCACCGCGCCCTCAAGGACACAGTGCCCGATTTTATCCGGACATAGTCAACAATTAGAGTCTCTAAGAGGAAATAACAAAGAAGGTAATTGATGGCTTAATTACTGTTATCGCCGCTTAAATGGCCATAAATCTTGCCAAGGTACCTAATAGTTGTCGGGAATCAACTCACGCCCCTCGAAGCCGCTACTATCCGAGCCCATCGGAGTAACCTAAACGGGACGACTCGACACGCAGGTCTCTAGAAGGAATGTTTCACTAGAATCATCGCTATTATATGCTCGCCTTGTGTCTTCAACACCAGTCGTACTCTCGGGCTACGAACCGAACTACGAGTGAGGCGAGTTCTCACAATTGGACCCATGCATATTGGAGTCTTAAATGATAATTACAAAACTGTTCTCCGACATTCTACGTAACTAACACATCAAAACGCTCTGTGGTATGGTGTTATCGTACACAGCCACATCCGTGATCCACTCCTTATCAATCCAGTAATACGTTATGAAGGTCACGGCCACCGCAGCGACCACTTGCTCCCCGGTGAACTCTCCATTAGCAACTAATGGGACATCAAACCTCCAGTCTTCCAGATCCAGATGATCTCCCTCTTGAGCAGCTACTCGTCCAATTGCCTCGCAGTCAAGCACGCCGTCCTTGCAAATCACCCGCGTAGTCAAAAACTCGGACACTGGGGCCCTCTTGACCGCCTTCAAGATACTCCGCGAAAGCTTGCCACAGTATAGCATGGCCCAAGCGAGATCCTGCGGCTCATGCTTGCTGTCACCGGTCTTTGGCTTCAAAAATACGTCTCGCAAGACCGAGGCTGCCTTGGCGAGTAGCCGCATGTCACCAACAGAGAAGCACGCCCTTGCCTTCTTACGAGTCCTTTGAAGCTCGTTGCAGAGATCCATTGCAACACGCAAACATTCTAGTCTTTTGGACTCGGGGGCTAGCGAGGAGGACGCGGTAGAATTGGTCCCGCTTGAAGTTGTCCTGTTGGGCTTGACCTCCTTCTGCGGGACCGGTATGAACTCTGAAGGGAATACCTCTTTAATCACATTTGACTGGTCTTGAATGTCGTGGTAGACCTCACAAATGTCACGATAGAGATGGTATGTCGGCGAGAAGTAGAAGCCATCTGGCCGCAGCAGCATCAAGGCTTCCTTGACCAACTCGAGAAGTTCCCAGCCCATGTACAGGTCTCCGAGGTTATGGGGATACGCTTTGTGATCGACGTCCTCGACGTATTCACGCTCGTACTCTCGACAGTTTGTTACGCTCAGACCACGGTTGTACGCTAGCTCCCCTTGCACTGACACAGAGAGGAGACCAGGAGATGGTCGTAGTTGTTGTTTCATCTTGCATGAGTCTAGCTTGTCGCGCAGCATAGCGTCGAGAAAGTCAGGGATGTCATCGTCACCGCGGCTAATAGCACGCTGGCTCATGGCGGGCCCATTGCGTTCGACCTCGCGACGAAGTGCCTTGGGCTGCTTGTCCTTCTTCCCGAAAAGCAGACGCATGATCTCCTCATCAGAGTGATCGTTGGCCATCAGATCATCCAACAGGTCCTCCTGCTTGAGTTCTGGGTCGTCGTCTACTTGTTGCGGTCGCTTGAATCTGTCGGTGCCACCAAGGTACAGTGCTTGGTTGTTGGCCAACACAAAGCCGTTGATAGAGTTCCAGAGTCGAGAGCGCAGAGAATACACCTCACGCGGCAGATGGGGGCTTTGCTTATTGTAATAATCATGCAATTTGGCCGAGATCTGGTTGTGTAGCGGCATGCGGCAGCGGAACTCAGCGATGCAGCCATTGGTGCTAGACCGGAACTGCAGCCACCCTAAGGGGCCCGACCATTGCATGGGGAGCGGCATGGGGGACTTGAAGCTCGGAGAATCCTCGTGGGACTGGAAGCCCAGGATAGAACACATGCCGACCAGGTCCTTGCCGGTCCAGCTCATAGGCACAATGCCATTGACAAGTTCAGAGGCGCCTTGAATCTCGTAAAGACGGCTGTCGGTGGGAGACAAGCCCAGGGCCTGCATGAAGTTGACCCAGCTCGTATTGGCCTGGACCAAAGACTCGGCCTTCTCAACACAGGCATCCTTGCTCTTGGAGAAACCAACAGGAAAGATAAGGTTCGGCTTCCACTCCGCCTTCACAAGGAACTTGAGGCTGACTGTGGGTGAGGAGATGCGACGTTGAAGGCCAAATAGTGCCCACTTGGCCACGGTTGTTTGCCAGGGACCAAGCGATCGCCATGAGAGGCCGAGGCGATACATGCGATTTTGCGAGAGAAGTTGCATGGCTCCGATGTAGACGGTAAGCAGAGTCACAATGCCAATGATGGCGGCTGCCAGTGATGAAATGGCTGATATCCAGTCTGTGGCATTCATTTCGTCTGCCATGGTGAGATAGGAGCTACCTAGGAATCAGTTAGTCCATGATTACTTATGCTTTAAGAACGGATATGACATCTCAGCTATAGAGAAGGTCACTTACCGCAATAATGGTTGGTATAACACAACTCTGCTGCGTCTCGGGTGGTGGGTCGGAGGGGTTGACAGTGCCAGTGGTTCACCTGTGAGCTTGATACGACCATCAACCCTATCTTATTCTTCGGGCTTTTACAAGTGAGGCTCTAGGCCGATCGCAGACTCCCTGAGAAGTTTCATGGCTTAGCGATTCTAAATATAGTCTTGAGTAGGACCTTGGCGGCTCAGCTGAATATTCACAATCCTGATGGAACGCAAGAGAAACTGCCAAGCGTGTGAGAATGCAACCTAAAAGCTAAAGCCTTACCATAAACGAAAGAACACCTGCCACCATCGAGGCCCGGCCATTCGGTCGCAAAGCATGTCTTGGGCCAATTAGGTGCATCCTAGGTTTCATTACCGCCAGCCTGCCGGAGCTGAGTCTGTAGAGGTGCTGCCAGTTTATTTTCAGCTTCAAGGCAGTTAAGCCACAGCCTGTTACTTGCCAATCAAAAGGCTCTCTGGAAAGCCAAGACTTCCTCGTCCTACCACACGGTCACACAGCCACGGTGTTAATGTCGAGGCTGTGAAGCAGCCAAGCAAACGACTTCAGACTGCGGCTATGTTTGATGCGCCTATTCTTTTTCAGAAAATAGAGCTTTCATTCATGTTACATTCGCTATCTATCTCTCAGCCGCATCAACTAGTTATCCGGCAAGTTTCCCCGTCTCCATGGGCTATTTATTCCCCTGCCTCTTGATAGAAGGAACGAGAGAGACCAAGCAAGTGACATCGCCTCTTCCCTATCCTCTGCTACCTACCAAAGATACTGGAGCCTAACTACCCAAGCCAGAAACCTCACAAGAATTTTCTCATATCTGCCCTATTTCCGATCCTCCCCCTTTCCATCCCCAACTTGTCGCTCAAACTATGGCTTCGCCTCCTCTTGATCCCGAAGTGACTGAGGAAACTCAAAGGGAGTCCAATCTTCCAGGCTTGAGCATTCCGGAAGACTTGTCACCCAGCCGTACAACCAGCATCATGTCAATCCAGGCTGTTTTACAGGAGCCCGTCCTCGAGATGAAACCAGTCAGCAGTTCCCAGCCAGGACCTCCTCTACTGAAAACTGAGACTGCTGGGGCGGATAGACAGACTGTCGTACCCCTACCAGATCATTCTCCGTCGACAACCTTGGCTGCCGCGCGAGATCATTCCCAGCAAGCCACCGTGATGTCGAATCCGCGCGTTCTACCCCGGCTCATCCTGCCTCCTGACGAATCGCCTCTCATCTCCCAGTCAGAAACCCTTGGTAGCGACGTGCCAACACCAACAACTGCCTTCTCCGAGAACTCGGACTGGGGTCCCAGTCACTCACCAAGACCCATACAAGGCTCACCTTTGCTTGCATCCGAGTCCTCCAACCGCGCAAACCTTCCGAGTGACCTGACTCTTGTAATACCTCCCCTTCACCTAACGACCTTGAATACCACCACTTTGCCTCGAGATCAAGGAGGGCATACCCAAAGCGGCCTCGTGAGATCCAATCCGGGGTCGCCTACACTCCGACCAACCCTTTCTCCTTCTCTCGAAACTTCAAGATCTTGCCCCGTCTCCCCCCAGCTGCAGCCTTGTACACTCCCATCAAGCTCAACTCCTTCCCGGCCCAAGAACCCGTTCCCGCGCAAACCCTCCAAGGCCGCGCAGGAGTGGGTCCGCCGGAAGAGGCTGGACGGTGAGGCGAGCAAAGTGCTAGATAAGCTGATGGAATACCAAGGGCTTGAAGAGGTCAAGCAACGCTTTCTGGACATCAAGTCCAAGGTCGATGTTTACAAAGAACAGGATCCAGATGGGGAACTGAACCGCTTGAAATCGGAGCGATTCAACATCGTGTTTCAAGGCAACCCAGGAACAGGTGAGTGCAATCTTGTCATGTTCCCATCAACTTGAACAATGCTAACCTTTGTCTCATCTAACAGGAAAGACAACGATCGCTCGCCTGTACGCCAAGTTCCTATACGAGTTGAAAATCCTCGACTCGGATTGCTTCAAGGAAACGTCTGGCATCAAAGTCGCCACTGAGGGAGCTCAAGGAATCAACCAAGCAATTGAAGATATGGTTGATGACGAAGACGGCGGTGTTCTCTTTGTGGACGAGGCCTACCAACTCACGGCTCCTTATATCGACGGAATTGGCCGACAAACTCTCGACATCATCCTAACTATGATGGAGATACACATTGGTAAACTCGCTGTCATTTTTGTCGGCTACAAGGATGAGATGGAGCCCTTCTTTGAACACAACCCTGGCCTGGCAAGCCGCATTCCCTATACCATGAACTTTGCAGAGTTCACCGACGCCGAACTCTGGAGAATCCTGGTTCACAACATCAACAAGCAGTATCGTGGCCGCATGCGCGTCGAAGGTGGTCTAGATGGACTCTACATGCGTATAGCCATCCGCCGGCTCGCCCAGGCCCGTGGGAGCCGTGGCTTTGGAAACGCCCGCGCCGTTGAGAACTTGCTTTCTCGCATCACTGAGAGACAGGCACAGCGGTTGGCACGAGAGAAGCAGCACTCTTTACCCAAACCCGACTATTTGTTGTTCACCAAAGAAGATATAATCGGCCCAGATCCTTCTGTGATGGCTAAGAAGTGCACCGCATGGGCTGAGCTAAAGAAACTCGTTGGCTTAGACCAGGTCAAACAGTGCGTGGAGCGCCTGGTCGGCATGATAGGGCTCAACTACCAGCGCGAGCTACGCGAGAAAAGCCCTCTAGAGTTCTCATTAAACCAGCTCTTTGTTGGGGAGCCGGGGACAGGCAAAACGACCGTGGCCAAATTATACGGTCGAATACTTGCCGACTTAGGGTATCTGAGCAAAGGAGACGGTAAGTATCTCTATACAATTCAAGGGAATCGAAGCTGAATTTTCCTCAGTGGTACTCAAGAACCCAGCCGACTTCATTGGAGAGTGCCTAGGCAAGTCAGAAGCCAAGACCAAAAAGATTTTGGAGGCTACCGTTGGTAAGATCCTTGTCATCGACGAGGCCTACATGCTCGACGCCGGCGACCCCAGCAAGGATCAGGATAAGTTCAAGACAGGCGTCATAGACACCATAGTCTCCATGATTCAGGGTGTCCCTGGTGAGGACCGTTGCATCATCCTCGTGGGATACGAGGACAAGATTCGCGACATGTTCCACCACGTCAACCCTGGCCTCTCGCGTCGCTTCCCCATCGAGCGGCCTTTCCGTTTCGAAAACTTTACACTCAACCAGCTAGAGGATATCCTGAGGTTCAAGATGCAAGAGCAGGACCTAGTCGCCACCAAAGCCGCCATCCGCACCGCACGAGACATGTTTGAACGAGCCCTGATGCGACCCAACTTTACCAACGCAGGCGAGGTCGACAGTGTACTAGCCACGGCCAAGATGAACTATGAGACGCGCCAGTCACAGGCTCCTCGAGAGCGAGAGCCCTTGGACTCTGTACTAGAAGCTGTCGACTTTGATCCTGATTTTAATCGTGGTGAGCGTTCAGATCTCGACTGCCGCGGAATGCTCAAAGGCCTAGTCCACGATAGTATCATTGACAGGCTCGTTGGCTACCAGAGGCGCTGTCTTGGGGCAAGGCAGCACGGCCTCAATCCGAGAGAACAAGTGCCATCAAACTTCATATTCAAGGGATTTCCAGGTCCGTTCCTCTTCTATCTCAAGATTTGCTGCTGCATTTAAAATACTAACTTGCCATAAAATGTAGGCACCGGGAAAACCACTACGGCTCAGCACATGGGCAAGATCTTCTACAGCATGGGCTTCCTCTCAACTGAGAAGGTCATCGAGTGCTCGGCGACAGATCTCTTAGGTCAGTACGTGGGCCAGACGGCGCCCAGGACGCAAAAGAAGCTCCAGGAGGGCATTGGTCATGTTCTGTTCATCGACGAAGCCTACCGTCTCATAGACGGCTCGTACGGTGTTGAGGCAGTTGATGAGTTGGTTAGCTTCCTTAGCAAGCCCGCTAATGTTGGTCGAATGATCGTTATCCTTGCTGGGCTGATGAAGGACATGCACGAACTCATGGCTAGACATCCAGTGCTGTCTGGCCTTTTCCCTGAGGAGATCACCTTTTACCACATTCCTCCAGACGACTGCATTATCCTTCTGAATCGGGAGCTAGAACGCAATGGCTTCTGGAGCAATCAGCAATTCCTCACCGACAAGAGATCGGAGAACTACCACAAGGTGAGGCGACTATTTCATACATTGGCCGCCATCCCTACTTGGAGCAACGCCCGAGACGTCAAGACCTTGACCAGACAAATGCTTGGACGGTTTCTTGAGACCAACCAGCCGGCTGCCTCTCCGGAACGGGCACTCACGGCTGACCTTATCATCGAATGCCTGAAACACATGGTAATACAGAGGAAAGATCGCTTAGTGACCCTAGGGTTGAACGGCAATGGATACCTGCCGCAACAGCCTTCTCTCGGGATTGGCAACTCGGACCGTGGCATGGAGAATCCGCAACTCATGCGGTATGCGCCACCGTCCGAGACTGCATTCTGCACACCTGGAGCCCAGAACAACTGCGCCGTAGACAGCGATGTCGCCGTTCAAACAGGCTATGAAGGCAATCTCGGTCAAACCAACTATCAGGCAGAAATTTCTACAACCTACGACACCACAGCACACTTACAGACCACGTCCGGCCCTGACTTTGACGGTGAGCAGGAAGATGACTCAACTGACGAAGCACTGTTCCGGGAGGACGGTGTGCCTGACATTGTCTGGCGTGAGCTCCTCCAGGCGCAAGAGGTTGAGAGCACAAAACGTGCAGAACTAAGAGATGAGGCACATCGTCTAGAAAAGGAGTTGCGTTCTGCCAAAGCGGAAATGGGCGGCAATGATCAAGGCGACGATTTCTCCGACAAGACTGCGGCTTGCGACGCGCTCCAAAATGAGTTGACTGCCTTCCAAAAGCGTATGGAGGATGAAGAGAGGATTCACAAGGCTCTTGAACAGATGAATCGGTGCGTGAATGGGTATTGCTGGACCAGGGTGTTGGCGGGCTACAGGTGCGAAGGGGGGGCGCACTATGTAAGTGATGCAGAGATTCAGGCGAAAATGTTATGATGGTGATAGTAGAATATTCCCAACCGAAGGACAGGTGTTGAGTTGGAATTCCCAGGGAGATCAGGCTTTATTTAATTGTTGATAGAGTGAATTGGTGCCATGGATAGAGGGCAGCTCTTGCGTGTGATAAGCTTGACAACCTACCTGAGAGGGGATGACTGCGACAGAGTTGTTAAGGTCTTTAAGGTATCCGTCAAATAAGTTTATTACATAGTTCTGGGTTATGATTTCAAATGCTGGGTCCAATTGGCGGTTAGGTAGAACCAGACAGCCATCGATCTGCTATGTCGGTTATCCCGGCTTCAACTATAATACAGAACACATTTCCAACACATCATAGCATCATATCCCAATGCTAACACAGTCGCCTTTTTTTTTAGCCTTCTTGCTGCCTCCGGCCGAACACTCCTACAGCCATCATAGGCTTCTAAGTCTATACTTGCACCGTCCTGCAGGATTAATAAGTTTGTGCACAATCGCATGCTGAGTCTATGGCCATATAAACTACCCTCTGCCTAGGCGGTCATGAGTGAAGATGGGAGTATGGTTGTGCGCCAATAATCTCAGCTTCTAAATACCAGTCAAACCTAGCGGCGGAAACAACCAAGCCGATTTAATAAGGTTATACGCACTGATGCAAGTACGAATGCAAATCCCACTCATAAAATGGAACCTTCAAGACTTGATGACACCTCGGGGACTTATCTCGGCACAAGACACGGCATTTTCTGGCTTACTCTCCGATCCATTTCCCAATCTTCGTCAGCCATGCAGCAAGAGTTTTCCCTGGACATCAAATCACAGCTCTTCCGTCAGGCGTATTACTGCGCCTCTAAGTCGAGATCCTTGGCGCTTGGCTGCTTACTTTTAAGTTAAATCACGGCCCGGGGTTGACAAGGCCGGAAGCACCGGAGAACATCAATATCCTTGCTGATGCGACATATACGCAACCAATTCCACGCGTTTTTATGTAGGCTTGAAAGTATGCTAAGATTACTGGAAAGTCTACTACGTAGTAAGGCACATGGCTCTCTTCTAACGGCAGTTGCCGTTATTCCGAGATGGCACAATGCAGCCATTTCATCCATATACGAACGCACTAGTAAACTTTCAAGTTAAATTATGACAATCCCTCTTTCCCCAGTCAATACTAGCCTCTTTATGCAATGTAGATGCACTTTCCTTAATGAAATACAAGCTCAATGCCGGCGTTTTATTTCTGGTTGCCATTCTCAGTAGTGTGTCAGATCGCTCACTTCATCCTCTTCGGTAATTTGAGCACTGCCACTCCTTGCCAAGATGTCATCTCTTCCCCGCGACTCGGCAGTTGTCCCGATTAATCAGACCCTTGCCGTCACAAAAACGGCGCCCTTGGACCAACTGGGAAATGGGGGCCCCGCCGGTCAAAGCTTACTTCACAACCAAAAACCCTTGCCCTGGAATGATGGCGAAGAACCCTAATAAATAGAGGCAAACTCAATCCATCCTGACACGGGCTTCAAGTCACCCGGCTACTCGGGAAAGTCGTTCGGCAATCCTGCAAGATGCCGGTCTTTACTGGAAAAGTGAGGAAAAGTGAGTAAAATGACTCTTGGTGTCATGTGTCGTAATATTGCCCAAGATGAGAGGATATGCCTTTGCCCCCGATGTATCCTTGAGTGAAGCGAGGTATCTATAACAGACATCCCCCGCGGCTTTTGTGGTAGGTAACACCCCGTCTTTGGCAAGCGATCTTCTCTTTGCAGTGTTGATATCCAAGCTGCTGTACGCCCATCATGCATCTGTCCAACGCCCGTCTGGTCATCTGGGCCTCATTGGTCCCTCACGTCATATCCTATGCCTACAAGCCTCCCTCCAACACATATGACTATGACGTGGCCATCATTGGTGGAGGCTCGGGCGGTATCCACGCAGCAATTCAGCTCAAGGACGCCGGCGCCAAGGTCGTCGTTATTGAGAAGAAGGACCAGATTGGAGGACATGCCGAGACATACACCGATCCTTCTTCAGGCATTCCCGCAAACATTGGTGTTGTCATCTTCGAGGACACCGAAGTCGTGAACAATTACCTCGACCGCCTCAAGGTTGCAAAAGCCAAGGGAAACCCGGCTGCTGAAGCTGGCGCCGCCAAGCTTTACGACTTTTCGCTGGGCATTCCCATCCCACCTCAGACTCCGGAGGCACAGGCTGCTTCGCAAAAGGCCATGGCCGACGCACTCAAGGTCTACTCCGAAGAAGTTATTCCAAAGTACCCTTGGGTTGATCAGGGATACCTTCTCCCTGATCCTATCCCAAAAGAGCTTACCCAGCCTTTTGGAGAATTCGCCCAGCAACACGGCTTTAGCGCTTTCCTGCCCAGCATCGTTCAGTTCAACTGGTATCCCGGCAACATCTCCACCATACCAACTCTCTATGGTCTCAAGAGCCTTGGTCCCGGCCTGCTGAAGAGTATCGCCGGAGGGTTCGTTTTCCCTGCGTCGGGAGACACACGAACCATCTACAAGGCCGCCGCCGCCGAGCTTGGCGACAGTGTCCTCCTCGAGTC
Organism: Fusarium oligoseptatum; assembly: GCA_003946995.1. NCBI lineage: Eukaryota > Fungi > Ascomycota > Sordariomycetes > Hypocreales > Nectriaceae > Fusarium > Fusarium oligoseptatum. Next base: position 200,648 of record NKCK01000029.1, read on the forward strand.
TACTGTCGTACATGTTCAGCGCAACAAGAAGGATGGTGTTGTCCTCATCGTGCAACAGCCCAACCACGCTCCCAGGACCATCCGAGCCCGCAAGCTCGTCGTTGCAGCACCCCCAACTCTGGAAAACCTTGACCCTTTCGACCTAGACAAGAATGAGTACAAGCTCTTCTCCAAGCTCTCTGGACTCGGCTATTTCGCTGGCATTGCCGACATTCCTGGCATCAACGGGAGCTTCCAAAACGTCGGCGCCCTGACGCCTTTCAACACGCCTGTTATTCCTGGCAGCAACGGATACTATCCCTCGGGCACACCTAATCAGGTGACTCTCGGTGTAGCCTTTGACACCACCGACTATACCGACAGTGAGGCTGAGGACATCATCCGCAGGGAACTCGGCACACTTGCGGCTGTAGGTGCACTACCAGCCGACGCCGCGGAAAAGGTCACATTCCCCTATGTCTCGAACCACGCGCCTTACAACCTACGTGTTTGCGGCAAGGAGATTCGCAATGGCTACTACCGCAAGCTTCTCAAGCTGCAAGGTTCGCGCAACACTTACTGGACCGGGGCTACTTTTGCAGGACACAACAGTGGGTTGATTTGGACCTGGAACGAGGGTACTGTGCTGCCTGCCTTGAAGAAGGATCTTGGTCTGTGAGATTACGATTCGGTGCAATAATGTGTTGTCTAGCACCGGTGTTGACTTTTGTATACTATTCTTCCAAGCACATAGCGATGCGTTATGTGATTTTCACATTATCTTCTCAGTACACATTAATTAGTTGGATATTCACAATTCCAGTTCCAGACCATGCATAATAGTGAACTCACTCAAAATAGGCGCCCGTGTCCTGTTAAGCCCAGGTGATAGAGAGCTTACAAGAATGAATGCAGATCTTTGTATGAATCTATTGCCATCACCTCTAGAATCTTATAACCCAGATGCCTTCTCATCCCACGTTGATTCCTCTAAAGACGTAGATTGCAATCATATAGCAAGTCGCGCTAACAAAATACGGCATCCCAAATGCCATGCCACCGATTCCAATTCCACGAACCCAAAGCGTAGCCATCAACGGTGCTCCAAGAAGAGAACCAACAGTCTTGACGAGCATGACGATGGAGAATATGTGACTCTCCGGGTTGGAAGGGTCTGTCGCATCACCAGTGTAGGGAGGACATATGGCAGGTGACTTGAGCAGCGAAAGCGTAAATATGGGCAGCGCGGATCCGAGAGCATACACGAATAGCGAGGGAATCAGTATCCAAATCTCAGCAGCCACGGCGATGCCGAGCGCTCCAAGGACAGACACTATGAGACAGAAGCTGGCGTATCGAACGTTTGTCTTATCAACAGTCGAAGCTGCCTCTTGTCCAGGCTCGGCTCGTGAACGCAGAAACTTGGGGATGATCCAGGTGAGCAGCGTGAAGTTCACAACCGCCTTCCCAGAGAGGAGATATCCGGCGGCGGCAAAGGTCCAGTGGTAGCGTCCCGAGATGTACTGCACCAGAAGCTTTGTGTCGGAGCTAGCCAGTGATGCAAGCATGAAGCTGATGAGTAGGAGTGTAAAGTTTCGTGGATGGCTAGTGACGATAGTGTAAATAGTCTGTAGACGGTCTGTAGTGGAATGGAAAAGTGATTTCCTGTCATCTTGGGCCTTGAGTAGTGGTGAAGAAAGGAGTGGTTCCCTCTGCTCTTCATCAGGGGATTGTCTACCCTCAGTAAGATCGCCGTGGGATGGGAGGAGATATATGGTGGGGATAGCCAGCGACAGGAGGAAGATGCCGAGCCAAAACGGCAGCCAAAGAGAGAGAGTCATGGTGGAAGAGGCCAGTGCTGGGCCGAGAAGGGCCACGACATAAGAGACAGAGCTCATGTATCCAAAGTATATGGCCCGCTTAACATGGTCATCGGTAAGGTTCGAAGCAAGGGCATACGTAAGAGAGTTGAAGACACAATCTCCCCCGAGAACCGATAGTGTCGGGCCTGCAATGATTGCTCTCGTGGGAAGCAGGTGCTCGAAGTGACCCACTATAACAGCCCATAACAACATCAAGACTCTTGGGACAAGGTTGAGTCCCAAGATAGCACGACGACCCCACGTCTCTGCCAAGAAACTCAGGGGGATCGTCATGATAAAGTCTGCAGGTCATCAGCTGAAGGAGCGATTTTAGCGCGGAAATGTAATTTACCCACCTCCAGATACCCAGAGAGTCTCCATAATGCCTTGTATCCGACCCAAGCTCTTTTCAATCTCATCAACCTTGCATAGTTTCTCATCTATGCTTCCATCCGGTTGGATAAGGGACGGATCCGTGCTTCTGTAGTAGTCGCCGCAGAGTCGCCTCTCGATAAGTCTGTTCAAGGGAAGTTGATACAGACTCATAGAGAGATTCACAAGCAGGACCAGGGCCAAAACCGGAGCGATAGGCCGGGCCTGACGACGCCGGTTAGGGTCGTCCGGAGAAGTTGGCATATCAGCCATCTTATCACGCGCAAAAGCAGGTGGGATAGTATTAAAGAATCATCGACAATATTTGCTTCGATACACGCTCTTGGGCCTAGGATCAAGCATTGTGCTTCACTCTGAGTCTATGCAGTTGACGCGTGATGTTGTTGGATTAAAGTGAAGCTTATCAGCAAGAAGCTTATCTCGCGTTGAGCACGTGAACATGGCACGTGTCGGCCCGTGGCTTGGCGAAGCTGAAAGCGGCTAGCCAAAGATGTAAGCGCTCCAATAGATAAAAACGGAAAGAACCAGATTTCGAGTACTTCATGCTGCATAGTGCATACACCTACTTTTGAGTACTTCTTAGCAGATGCTATTGAGGTCTACGTCCCCAACCTAGGTAGCATCAGAGAATGGATCCCCGACACCTGGTTGAGTTCCTAACTCCCCACAGAAACATTTACCAAAGTACCATTTATGAGTGAAGTCTAATATGCCCCATGCTCCTCATGCGTGTTTATATCTACATGTAGTTGGACTAGTTCACAACCAGTCTTCCCATCTGCTTCGGCGCATTTTTCTTTATCTCTGCCGTTGTATAGGGTAGGTCATTATTATAGGCTGCAATGATGTCAAAAGCCACCAGCCACAACAAAAAAACAGTTATCAATACATAAGGGTGTAAAAACCCAATACGTAAAACACCGTAACCTAGGTAATTATAGGGCAGGTCATCCTACATAGGTAAGTAGGTACCTGAAGGAACATGTTATCAATATGAATCTCAGTGAGTATTACAGATGACCAGCCAGTTTAATGACGGTAGTTTTCTGGCTTAGAGGAGTTTACCTGCAAAAGGGTTTTTTTCTTCCTTTTTTTATAGGTAGACGAATATAGTTTATAAGATATGCGTTCACAAAAAGACGCCATTCCAGAAGCAACCGCCCTTCCCGCTCTATTTACCCAACAGAATATAGGTAGTCTAGGTTAAGCTCGGGGGACCTAAGCATTTTCAAAGAGCTCCAGACACCTTTTACTTAAATGTGAAGTCTTGCAGCACAAACTCCCCCTCCTCTTGCCTCTTGACCATCTCACCGCGCATCATACCCTCAAAGCAGCAGTCCCCTACGAGAAGATATTCGCCCCCATCAGGACGAATAACAAGAGGCGAAGGACAACCGTAGAGTATGCACACCTCGTCTCCCACACGTGTCCCCGGCCGCACAAACCCCATATACCCGCTCTCGGTGATTGCAAAGGCCCTTGCCGCCCACAGATATTGCAGCTGAGTTAAGAATATGTTAATAGACATGGCCGCCGAATCACTGTCGCCATTCTCGTGGAAGGGGATTAGATAAGCCTCGCCAGTATCGCTGCCGTCCTCGGTCATGCGGGTTCCAAAAGCTGTCGTAGCTTGCTTGTAGAGTTGATCGCAAATAGCCTGATGCGCGACTGAATCATCTGTCTGCAAGACGTCTTTGATGAGGTCTTCGCAGCATGCGGAAAACAAGTAGCTCAGTGCAGGGTTGGCCTCGGCGGCGATGAATTGCAGTGCTTCTACCATTGTTGGGTTCTGCCCTTCTCTTCTCCTAGTTGCGTACTGATTTTTAAACTTTTTCGGAAAAGTAGTGCGTCAGAGAATGGACTCCGAGAGACATCATGAACCCTGATGCTAGATTTGTTTCGGCCTCCCAGCTTAGGTCAGAACCCTCAAAAAAGGATCGTAGGGCTCTATCAGTAGCTGAGGGGGGAATATAGCACTGAAGAGGTCCTTGTAGATATCTGTTTGGCCGTCCTGTTTCCAGTCATGTGCTCCGAGGAAGAGCGCGATCGAATGTAATATTAGATTTTCGTTGGAGAAAAGAATCCAAGTCATGTCCCTTATCTTGTCAACCGAAAACCCCATAGCGGTGAGGTGCTTGCCGCTAACTGAGTATAAAGGACCCTTGGAACAAGAAGCATCGAGTTTGTTTTGATTGCCAATGCCTTTCATGAAAACAGGGTACGAATATGGGAATTCCGGGTTGCCGATTTTTCGAAAGTCAGGGATCCAGGAAGGGAGGTCTGAACAAGCTGGATCCTGAAATGTCCCCACGCCGCCCATAGTAATGCAGTAGAGACTATTATAGTGGGTTATTCCTCTCGTGATGAGATCGCGGTAGAGCTCCGCTTCTGAGAGGCGATAGTTAGGTTCGACAATCCTGTGCTCCGAAGGGATCAGGTTCAGCAATGCGTAAAACTTGTCGCGTATATCAGTAGCATTGTACCTCTGTGTTCTTGCAAAGAGAGTGAATATGTCTGAATGGGCCGGCGAGGTTTGTTGCGACCTGTCTCCAAGAATTTCATGCCAACCAGTCTGCCTTTGGAACTCAACCATGTAGGCTTGTCCAAGCGAGGTGCCAGCTCTGACATCAATAAATTCTCGGAGAGGCCCAAAAACATCGTCACGCCAGTCAGAGCTTCCAGGAAAGTCCAGCTGCAATCTATCCACTGTGTCCCAAAAGAATAGGAAATACTGTACGTTGGCCATGTCAAAGGTGTGGCGGCCGCAGATGAGGTGACATTTGGAGGCGTAGCTAAACTCTTGAAGTACCCAGACCCGGGTCCAGTAAGGGTTCTTGAAAATTTGCTCCATCGCTTGCCTGTTGGAGTCGCTGATGAGAGAGCCTATCTTTTTCCACCATAAAAATCATTCAGTCGAGAAAAATGGGTCGAAGTCGATGTGACGTTCCAAGCGTCAGATTCCAACCGTATTACGTCGATGAGCTCTTCTGCGTATAAGAGCGACGTTCGCATAAAAGTGAAGGCCTTCTCGGTGGAACTGAGCTCCTCCCCAAGCCATATGAAAACAATCTCAGCCCGACTGTAAATCTGGCTCATAAGGGGAACTTGGTGACTTTTCTCCTCATCATCGCTCTGGTTGATGCAAAGAGCGTCTGCCCAGATGTACTCAATTGTATCGTCCTGATATAAGCGTTGTAGGGCAGTGGACAGGTTGTGGCCAGTCGGTATGTCCTGGCCATCTACCAGGATAGTGCCGGCAAGGTTCGGGTTACCCCAAGTGTAGGACAAAGCTTTGTACGGCGGCGCCTCGTTGAGCTTGAATGTCAAGAGCTTGAACTTGGCCGGTGCTTGTGTTCGTCGTCGTGGTGGGCAAAGCAAGGCGCTTAGGAAGGCGACAACAGCCACGGGAGTGGTCTCTTTAGGAGAAGATTTTGGAGGGCTTTCGATTTGAAGTAGCCTGATTTCCTGCGAGGGGTTGTCTAGAGGTTGGTAGATGGAAGGATTGGGAGCGTGGCTGCTCATCTTGGATAGAAGCGGGCGGCTTGAGGGTGGGACATGGAAGAAAGGGAAAGTAGATGTCTATGATCCTTTGCAGAGATCAAGTGAGGAAAGCTCGTGGCAATACTTCTACTGTGCCCTCTTCTGAAGAGAAGCATCACCGGTATCAGCAACGTGGCAGTTGGAAGAGGCGGGGTTCAAATACGGCATATTATCTGGAGTGAGGCTGAACTGGACCAGTGGCTGTCACGTGTGCTAAGGCTGTTTCAACCTAACAGAGTAGAAGAATGAGGCTGTGCATGAGTGTGTGTGAAACATAACTAGCCCGATTCACTGTAGTTCTCTAAAGACAAATTCCTCCACAGTCCGATCCTCCGTTCTCAGGATCACAGTCATCACTCGGATCGTCGTAGCACCAGAGTCCATCCGGACACTCCAGTCCGGCGAATCCTCCGCACTGGTGTAGTTTCTTGGGCGCGCAGATGCCCGTCATATCGCAGGCCATTCCGCACGAGTTGGGGATACGCGAATCGTCGATGCAGCTTGTACCCTTCTTGCATGGCGGCGGGGGCTTAGGTGTATGACCGCCGCAGGTCTGGTATTGATTCTTGAAGTAGCACCTTCCGGTACAGCGGTTGAGATCGGTGCAGTCGGGAGAGTCGGGGATACATTCCGTATCCTCTGGGCAAGGGGCAATCTTGAGGCCACATGCGCGATCGATGCCCTGCTTTGCAGCTGCGAAGCTGGTGAGGCCGAGGGCGGCGGCGACGAGCAGGTTCTTGATGAGCATTGTATTCTTGTTGAGTGAGTTGGAAGAGGTAGGGCGGAATGAGTAGAGAGGATTGAATGGTTGGTCTCTACGGACGGGACGATCAACCCATCTTATACCTGTCCTTATACAGTAAGCTTAATCAATGCCAACCGTCATTCATCTCTCTGAAACACGCAGGTAAGACAGACTTTTTGATCTGCAGTCAGCTGCCATAAGGCCTCCGACAGTCCGAGACTCTGATTCCACGATGGGCAAATGAAAGGATCAGCCACTTCGTATAACCGCGCCATATGCCTTTATTCGCACAGAATGATGACGATGGATCTCAACGTTGCACGGAGCTGACAAGTGAAACATTGTAGCTGCCAGAAAGTCGGCATAATTTACCCCGGCGGTGATCGCCCGTGCAGATGGGGGCCCAGTTTTTGAGGCTGGGACCATTCCAGATGCTGATCATCTCAGGCTCCGTTGTTACTCGCCGCGATGGGCCGAAAGGGGGGAAGGGATGCAGCGTTAAGGTGTGAAACGCATGAACCAAACATAGAAACATAGGGTTCGTAAGGAAAGCTATCTATAATGGATATGCTATACATACTTTCTCAGAAACGACAACAGATCCTCTGTTTTGAACAACTAGCACCAGGCGATATTTGCAGATCACGTTGTACCCGAAAGAAACAGGATGGTTCCATTAGCGTGCATTCCCATGACTCTATTATTTCTACACGACGTTTCCAGCTCGTGGCCCACCGAAGTTAAGTGTGCAGTCAAACTAACTACCTGTTCTCTCTCCCCTCTCGGGGTCATTGCCTTGGCGCTGTTCTTGGCCTTGGGATTTGAAGGGGGATGTGATTCCTGTTTTAACATTGCTCCAGAAATCATGATAGCCTTCTTTGAGCTTATCCCACTTGTCACTTATAATATCCCCGGGATTCCACTTTGGATTAAGTCGAGAGCCGCCAAACAACCAATACAGAGACGTGGGAAAGCTCAACCCTTTCGGGGTGGGGGTATACTCACCCTGCTTCGATGTCAGTGGCGTGTTCCTAATCGTCTCAACCCGAAGAGACTCACCTTGTAGCCGGTATCACCCGGAACATAATACACCATCCTCCACCTTCGACCAAACCGATAAACTCGTTCAAGTTTCTTGTTGTAAGTGTAGTTCTTTCGAATTTCGCATTGAACGTTGGCCCGTCTCAATAGATTAAGTATATTTTTGTTGCTTCAGGATTCCGGTTTTCGTGATCGTCTTCGGCGCAGCGCCATCGTTGCCATCCGCAAGAGGCTCGTACAGCCTAGATGCAGCTCCAAAGAAGACGACGTAGTATCCAATGCCGATAACCAGTATCCCGCCTACCATTGCGGGAAAGCCACGCCCGTCGAAAGAGGCAGAAGATCCGTCAGTTCCTTTGTAAGGACCCATCGCATTGATGACCAGTATTGCTCCGTTGAGGCCTATGTAGATGGGAACGATAAGCCAAGACTGCAAAAATTGGAGGAACCTTCTAAACCAATGTCTCCTGCTTGTATCGCTTGACCAAAGGGCCTTATCGCGGGACTTGAGGTGGTAGAAGCCTATTCCAAGAACCCCTAGTTGTGTGTAAGTAATAATTAATGCTCACAGATGATGGCAAGATGATGAGCAAACCTTGGAAGAAACAGTGGATGTAGGTTTGGATATATCCTGGAAGTCCGACCGCTTCCAGAGTGGTGGGGATGCCAGCAGAAGCTGAAATGACAATGACACTCATTATCCAATGAGCAATTAAGCCTCCCTGTGGCGCCTTGTGCAAGAAGTCATCCTCAGCCGGTCCATCGTGATCTCGCTGTAACTTGTCATCCTTTTTCAAGTATCGAGACCATGGGAAGATCTCAGCCTGGCCAATGGCTTGTTTGACTGACATGAATGTCAGTACCATGCAGGATTGATTCACCATGTGTTTAGGTACCTCTTGAAAATGTGTAGATGATAGCATTGAGGCTACCAAAGGAGGAGATGGCCGCTATGATGGGCCAAGCCCGCCGAGCACGGATATTATTTTGACTAAACTGAAGCAAGAAAATTAGCCTTAGACCTTGATTCGGGATTCTAGGACTTGTGTTACCATAGGGGGGTAATTGACGTTCTCATGGCCATCGCTGATGTCTTGCCAGCTTATTGCCTGAAGCTTCAGGTGTATGTCAGGATCTATCTGGATAGATAAGGACCAGGGGTAAGACTCACGAATAGACCAACAATGGCAAGATAAATGGTCCCGACCAAGAACACAGCGATGATAAAACCTCGACGTAAGATGTGATGTTTACCCGCTGGAATCTCACCTGCAACCTGGTAGCCTCTTGTGTTAGGGGAATTCTCTCTGAAGCGTTGATGGCACCCAAAAAGAAGATCAAAAAGGGAAGGAGAAATTGGGAAGATAAACTTACGAAAGTAGCATTCTCCCAGCCTTCAAAACTGAAGAGAACGGCAAGCAGAGCCTTTGCAAAGGCCAGTTTTGTTGGCTTGCCTATGTTTTCGTTGTTCCCCTGTTCAGCTGTAGTGGGGTGTGTAACAAACCAGTCATCAGATGCGTCTTTGGCACTATCCGCAACACCAATCAGGACAAATAGAAACACAATCTTCAAGAAGGCAAGCCATTTGTTCATGACCCGACCGAAGCCCGGACTGAAGTACTGCAGGAGACAAATGAGGGTGAGGACATTGACTCCAATGAGACGCATGACGTCTAGGTTGATTTCGTTCGAAGTTTTTGTTTTGATCTTCATTGGTTTCTCCAGGGTTGTTCGAGTTGGTGGAGTCTTTGGCATCGATGCAGAGGAGGATCATGCGTCCGAACTGAAGGCTGTTGGAGCCGGAATTAAAGAAGACGATAAAGGCGATCGAGTAGATAATAAACCCCAAAAGCCCATCACCTAGAATAGGTCTCACCCATCGCACAAGCCAGGCCTTTGACTGTTTTCGGTCGGTAGCGCTTGTCTCGGTATTTTGGGGTGGCAAGACAGCGTATCCTTGGCGGTTCAGGTTGGACATTTCTAATCCATCTGCGTTCTGTTGGACAGAAATCTGGGTGGTTGGAGGTTGGGTTGGCTCGGGCAGAGGCTCGGATACGTGTGAGGTGATTTCGTCAAGCTTTAGCTAGCGTTAGCGGTGGATACTACTCTCCATGGTTTGTGAAACTGACGTAGATGAGCTCACCGCCGTTAAAAGGCAGCACTTCGGCGAAGTCGAGATATATCACCATGCTGCGATACCATGAGAGAAAGTCACCTCCAGCTTAGCTGCGCTGGATAAGGAAGGGAGGAAAGTACATACCTGACCACCGAGTACAAGAAACCCACGAAAAATAAAGTTAAAGTTACGGCCTTGTTGCCTGTCATCAAGAAGACGGTAGCGGGAGCAGTGTAGATGCCCGTTCCGACCATCTTGTTGACTATAAGCGCAATGACATCAAACGTTCGCAGCGGGCCATTCAATTCATCGTCGTCGTCGCGCCCGGGATCTTCCAAGCTATTCCTCTCTTTGTAGGGTCTCGAGTCACGGTTCCTGATGTCGGCAGGACGGGGGCGGGGACGGGGGCGGAGATCGGGGGTCTCCATGCTTGCCCAGGGAGGTCTGCTTCGTTTCGACTTGATTTTTTTCAGAATATTTTACTTCGAGATTGACAAGTTGAGAAGACAGAACGTTGCAGGTTGAAATAAAGACAAGAAGGAAAAGGGGGACATGCAGAACCAATGCATCATCAGACTGTCAAAAATTACAAAAACGCTGGCTCTGCACACTGGGGCAAGGCAAACAACAACCACGGCGATAACAATTACAAAGAACGCCACCCCGGCAGCCTGCTTCCAATTTTTCTTTTTTGGCCAACAAAACCAGATCAGGCTCGGGGAAATTGAGGGGCGCATGGGGTCATGGGACACTCATCTGTACAAAGCAGGCTCGCCAAGTCATGCCTCTGCCCGGCACGATAACCTCGGTTATTAGGCGTGTGTTCTTATCAATAGATTACGCGCGCAGCCAAGGACGCAAAAAAAACACCCTTTGAAACCTGATACCCTATTTGTGGCTTGCTGAGGCCCACGTTTTTGTTGCTCGAGGTAGGCTGTGATGTGATAAGGCCAAGGCAACCATCTGTGTGACTCATGCAACTAGCAGCCTGGGCTGTGAATAGATAAAACCAGGCTCGGAGATTCGGATACGCAATTGTGTAAATAATGTCGACGGCCTCAAAGCCTGTGAAGCCACATATATTATCATGATCACCAATCTTTTCAGGGCAGCACAAATTTGAACCGAACTAAAATCAACGCCTGTTCGAAACTACCGCCATGTCTTGTACAACCGGAATAAAATATGATGTTCGCGAGAATGTTCTGAGAGCCTGGTTGTTGGAACAGTTCGGCCCCGGCGAGACCGATTATGGCACTGTCTGGACTTGCACGGTACCCATTATAACACCGCCCAGGCAGATTGATCAAGACTAATCAGCACGGGTTCAGCTGGTCGGAGCGGGCCACAGTTCCATGTGGCAAGTGACGGCGCCTAGAGAGATCACCAGTGTATGTACCCTAGCAAGGCAAAGTCAGCCGTGGCTCTGTTGAAGCTGACTACTACGTTTCAGGATGAACGGGACCAGCTGAGGCTTCGTGCGCAGCAGTCCGGGAGAAGGCCTGCTTTCGGGCGTCGTGGCTAAGCGCTGGGAATGCGGACACGCCGTCAGGGGCAGGGGGACGAGCCCAGAGCCTGGTCTGCCTTGGTTGTGCAGATTTATGCAGAGAGTGGTACTTTTAGGGAACAAGGACAACCAAATAAACTACTCAAGACATTAAAGAGACCTCTCTTCTCACTCATTAGGATTTTCATTGCTTGATATCTTTGACCGCTCCATTTTTCCGAGTTGCCTGTGTTTTGTAATCGTCAAAATGACCGAAACTCTTCCTTGGCCGCGACAAGGCGCCAAGCAGAGCGCTTACGTGGCAGAAATTATTCAAGACCTGTCAGAGAACAGTCGAGGCCTCTTTGCACCCCCATACAGCAGTCAGCTCGATATTGAAGTGGCAGAGCTTTCTTCACGAGGTAAGAAGACGAAAGTGATGCATGAAAATGACCGTACCAGAGCTCATTATTTGAACAGGAATCGAGACGTTCTGCTTCAACAGTGAAGGTGGGCTTCGAGAGCATCTCCCCATCTACCACGATCCCGCAGCACCCAATGGCTCAGGGGATGAAGACAGTGACGACAAGGATGAAGAACTCAAGGCATCGATAATGTAGGTTATCTGGGTACCTTTATTGCATATGGAACAAAAGCTTATGTACATCCAGCCTGATAGAACCATCATATGGATGGGGTCAGTTGCTGATTACTCGTGACGGGATGTTGTGCCTTCTTTCTTCTTTGGAAGCTTCCCCTTTCATATACCGCCACTTAACGGCTTTTGGAAGAAAGGACTTTCCCAGAGACGAAGGCTTTGCCGGCTTCGACTCGGATATCACGTTAGATTCCTCTGGAACCTTGCTTTCTTTTGGTAAGTTTCGCACAACCACCGTGTCAGAGCCTAGATGTCAGACACTAATGTGACGCCCTACTAGAGCTATGCTACATGCTCAAGTATGTCGCTCGGCGAGAGGATGCCACACCAGGGACAAATCCCTGGTCTATTCGCCACGCACTCATTCACCAAAAGTACAACCTCGAATCTAAGCGTGCCTCTAACATTCTTATCAGACTTCCTGAAAGAGTGAAAGATGCTCTGGGTGATCTCGAGAAAGAAGATGACGAGATGGGGAGAGTCGCTAGGGATTGGACCTGGCTCCATATTGCGTGTTTCAACAGCGTCGATCATGACATGCGTCAGTTTATAAACTATCTAGACGAAGAAATCACCAAAGTAGTAAGTACTCTGACGGAATTTTCACCCTGGGTGCGAGCTCTTACGTGGATATTCAGTTTGATCGCGTCATCATGTCCGGCGTAGAACCAACTAAACTCAACCAGTTTGATTCGGTTGAGCAGACCAGCAAGGACTTGAAAACTCTTCAGTATCTTTCAGACCAGTCACGAAGGCTTATAAATGTCATCGAGCTAAACATGGAAACCATCAAGTGCTTGCAGAACGAGGCCCAAGGCTTGGGTGCCATATCTTCACTGGAACCATCTCATCGTCCCCCAGTTGAGGTGCTCTCCAATATGCTAGAGAAGGCTCAGAAAGAACACAGGTTCAGCCTCAAAAACGCATCCGCCGTGCTCGAGCGTGCAAAGGCAACATCTGAACAGGCAAGTGGAATCTACAGAATACATGCCAGTCGAGACTGACCGACATAGCTCCGAGACGCGGCAGCACTGAGGAACAGTGAGATAACCAACTTGAATGCAAAGGCCACTGCGAAATTAGCAGAGCAGTCGAGTCGCGAGACTCACGTGGTAAAGACGCTGACAGTCCTCGCCTTGATCTTTGTGCCGGCTTCGTTTGTCGCAGTATGTACTTCCGAACTCCTATACCTCCCAACGAAATACTAAAGCTTAATAGGATTTTCTACAAATGGGATTCGTCACGATAGCGTCAGAAGAACCCATGAGGTGGGCTGCCACGGCCGACTTGAAAATATACGCTACATTGGCTATCCCATTGATAACGGTGACAATGCTCATCTACGCATGTGTGGAAATCATGCAAAGAAAAATCAAGTAGAGAATTCTAATCAGGTTGTTGAACACAATCATACACCTTTCCAGTTGTCTTCTCCCGTTGCGTAATATAAGCGGTCACAATATTCTGTGTAGACTGTAAGCAGTTGGCTTCGTGGATAACTGCATATCAAAATTTGCCTCTTACCATCTTCCTTCCCCTCAGGCATAGAAACTGTCAATTTTTTCACTTTCAGCTCTTCGACACTCTCTAGTCGGACTTCGGGAGTCTTCAACTTTGGGGTTGCACTTTCGGCGTGATCCGGCTCCCAAGGGTTGCGAGATGGGAACTCACAAGCCCCAAAATGTCGATAAGTACGCCTAGGCGATATTTCTATCTTCGGGGGGCTCTCTACTTCAATGAACTTCTTCTGACGGTTGTTGACTGCCTTGTGGTCAATAATCCCTTCTGTCGTGGATATCTCGAATATGGCTTACGGGAAATCCGAAGAAAAGCGGTCGTCTGAGGGGTCTTGGGTGAGAAAATCACCATGGTTTCAGGTTTGCTTGGTCCTCCTGGAAGCTGCCTGTTTGTGATGGCATTGGCTAGATATTTGGGACTGTCACTCGCCCAAAACTGGATGGATACTGATTCTAGCGTCTCAGGCGTCCGTGGGTACCTGACAAGCTCAATAGTTGTCCCGTAGAGGCTGCAGTTTTGTTAATTACAATGATGCCAGTTACATTTTTAAACACTTACTCATAGGGAGTAAAGACTCTCTTCTGTAACAATGCGCCTTGAAAGGCGTGGAGGTCTGTTATTCTCTGCTGTCAGTCCCGGGTGGCCCAATGCGCAATGGAGAGTAAGCTTGCCTTTGAGAGACGCAAACGTAAACACAAGAGGGGGATGTAAAGGATTACTCTGGACGGGAAACAATAGACAGTCAAACTTCTCGGCTGTAGATGGTGTCTGGAATAGATAGGTTGGCTTGAACACCCAAGCGGGGAAGCTGACTGCGTCGACGTACAGCCATTAGCACAGGTCTTACCATGCGACTTTCTACTTACTGGTCGTTTTGTGAATCCTGACAGAATTTCTTTCTTTCACCGCACAGTGGAGGTTAAAAGTAGGCCCCCTATCATGACTCAGACGTTGGCCTTCACGGCTTGGCCGTCGGGTATCACGAGTTGACCGTTCGCTCTCGTGACTTGGTCCTTGGAACAGTTGGATGTGACAAGGGCCATCCCAGAGAGAATTCTGACCACTTCGAGGCATTGCTGCTAGGGTTATACCCTTCCTGTAACACCGAGATTCGCCGTGAGCATCACTGCGGCATATGAGGTAAGAAGGCAGTTGGGGAAGACTCACATGTCGACAAACGACACCAGCTCTCCGTCTTGGTTGGTCCATCCAATCTCTCGGAAGGTCTGATCTGGCATAAAACTCTCGCGCTTCAGCCTCAAGCCCAGATCTTCAGGCGCCACCCTCTCTCGATAATCAGCCCTGGCTTCCCGTAGCCTAAATAGGACATCTTGAGAAGAGGGACTGGACCTGTTATCATGCCGAAACATGTCAAGCAGCAGGACCTTGATGGTTGAGATGTATTGGTTTATGGCAGATTCAGCAGGTTCGTCGTATTTCAGGCCAGATATGGCCTCTATAACGCAGCTTTTGACGCCATCCTCATTGAAGAATTGGTGTTTGTAGCGGCCTCCTCTTTGAAATTCAGCTAGCTTCTTACGAAACTCTTCCAAGGGAAGTTGCGATCTCTGTGGACTCAAAAGACGGATTAACACCTCGATCATGATGCAAGCCAGTGACCAGACATCATATTTGATAGCTGGAGCATTGCCATCCCCACCCGGCTGAGGAAACTCCTGGGTCTGCTCTGTTCGCAACAGCGATTCCGGAGCAGCATATACGGGGTCACCCCCCCTATAATCAACTTCTGCGGTGTCTCCAGTCTTCACGACCTGGATGTGAGAGTGGCCAAAGTCTCCAATCTTGAGCTTTCCGTCTCCGGTGACGAGAATGTTGGCGGGCTTCAGGTCAAAGTGGCATGCTAAGACCTTGCCTTCGCCTGGGTCGTCTTCAAATGGGTTCTTCATCTCAGTGTGCATAGCTTTCAGGGCCTGAGCAACACCAACTATTTCCAGCCAGAGTTTATTTTCGGGAAGCTCTTGGATGTGGAATAACGAGGCCACTATGTTTGTGTTGTCTAGGTCGCCATCGAGAAGCCTCTTGAGGTCAGTCTCGATGTAAGGAAACACGAAATGCATCTCGTCACCCCAGTTGTAACATGTGAGAAGGGTTACAATGTTATCCGTAGCTGGTTTATCGAGCCTGGAAACCATACGGAGCATGTCTTGTTCGGCAAGTGCTAGGGCGTGGAGGTCTTCATCAGAAATCTTGACTGACTTTTTGGCAAACAATAGCTATATCAGAAAGAAGCGTCAGCGAACAGATAGTTCAGGTTTCGAGGCAGTTTTACCCTTCTTGTACTCCCATGACCAACTGCGGATTTGGAGTAGTCCGACATGAGTTTCTCGACGCCCCCGTCGTACTCCGGTAAAATTTCAAACTTTTCCAGAATGCCAAAGTTACCACCGTCGATTTTTTCCTTGGCGAGGAATGGAAACCTATCAGCCTTGTGATATTCCCTGGGCGTTGTTGAAAAGACGAGCTTGACTGGGTTAAGCATCTTCCAAGCGTGATAATAAGCAGCCCCAAATAGCCGACGCTCCGTCTCGTCCTCCATGAAGCCGTCGAAGGCGTGTTCCTGATGTAGCTCGGATAGCGCAGAACCGAGCTCCTCTTCTCTGTGGCCCGAGGAAAACCAAACGTATACAAAGTGGAACTTTCGGAGATAGACCATGAGTGCGAAAAGAAGCTGGCCATGTTTTGATTCTTTGATGATCTCACGCCTTTCACCTTCATCAAGGGTTGACGTTCTTTCCCGGGCTTGCTTGCACTGATGGCACTTGCACGACAGTAGATCGCTGATCATTTGGGGGTTTCCAAAGTGTTTGTGAAGCTTATCTTGTGAGAAGAACATGGTATCTCTTCTCTCTTCATGGTCAGCGTATGGGTTAATTGAGTCCCTGTCGACCCGCGGATATGCGCATGCATGTAGAGGTAGTAGGTGCCTGTAACTCTGACAGCGCCTCTGACAACCAGGTCTACAGGAGCAGTCGCCATGGTCTGAAGCCTCCACATAGTGTAGATATAACTCCATAGGTGCAAAAGCGTGTTAGGTATTGGCCCACCACTCGACCTGTAGCCGCCAGTCAGCCATGAATCAGGCAGCAAGGCGCTACCAACGCCCCGCCAAGGTTCGGTTAGCCGAGAGGCAGTGAGTTGAGGTGCATTACCTTTACGAAACTATGCGTTGGTGTGAGGTCAGGTTTGGTGTCTATAACATCTTCTTGTTTTGTCGGAGGACAAAGAAGATGGTCGCTTCAATTTTTAAAAAGGAGAGAATGAGGCAGGCTGCGGCTGAACAAGATCAGGCTCCCGAGTGAACAAACATGAACACACGGGAGGGGTTGCCGGAAAAGATAACAGCCTGCATGAGGCTGCGCCTGCGCCTCCGGATGTATGGGCGGACATCACACAAAGTCGGCTGTAGCACCGAGCCTCGTTGCCTTTACTCCCAAGGCTCAGGTTGAGCTAAAGGCTGAAAGAGAGTGTCAAATGCAGGTCAAAATGGCCAGGAGGCCTCAGTGGCCCTTCATTTGCGCCCGCATCTAACTTCTGTGTGGGTATGATGGTCACACAAAGGCGCCTGCAGGTGAACTTGGTCAACTAACGAAAGAGTTATCCCTTCAGGGGCGGGACCAGAAAAACAGCATCCGTACATTCCAACCAGAGCCGGTAATTTTTGCCGAAGTTGACCGGTCAGCACCCGGCCAAGCATGTAGGAACGGTGAGGCGCTTAGATGGCACCGTGGAAATGGCCAATCAAAGTCCATAAGGAGAACAAACAAACAAGCAAAAAGAAAAACAGCACAAAAAGAAAAAATGAAGGATGACTGGTGGATTCAAACCACCTCTGATGGACGAACAGGGAATCGAACCCTGGACCACTCCCAGATGATTCAGACGAATTATGCTAAGGGAGTATTATACCACTAAACCATTCGCCCGGTTATTGTTCGGTTGGCATGCAAATTGAGTACAAGTGTGGCAGAGTGGAGGCCACCAAGTCCAACCACACCAAGCAGCCAACCCCTTCACAGGCCAGGCTCATCCTATGCCCAGCTATTACCTGCCACGTTCTGGACTTTGCGGGGCTTTGTTGTTGTTATGTAGCCCCATTCCTAAGTTTTGAACGCTACCATGCCCCAATGAGAGCATCTGCCCACGACAAGTCAACAACAAGTGACGATAACAACGCAGAGATTCACAGACTCGAGAACACCATCTCAAACATAAAAGGTATGGGTATACAGTTAATTAATCCATAGCCGGCTGTCAATTCTGACTCCCAAATACTGAACAGGGTATCCACAAATAATCGTACATCAACATCCTAGTAACCTTGATCAACGTGGCTTTGCCGTCGACACACGAACCACCGTCTCATTCTTAACCATGATCCCTCCCCCAAAAGATCCAGAGTTATGGTGATCCCCCGAGGTACGATTATTATTGTTGGGCACAGTGACAGTGGCGATATTGCCGTGGTGTCTATCGAGGGCATGGCTCTCAAAGTCGGATGAGATGGAACCGCTTCCACCTTCTTCGTCCCCAGCAAGCTGGTGCGTGGAGCTTGACTCGTCTTTGGGAAGGGTAGAAAGTCGGATTGATTTCTTGGCTTGACTTCGACCGTAGGATTGGCCATAACTGTTGGAGGCGGAGCCGAGAGATGAGGTTGGGTTGGTGCAGGTGAAGATGTAGATGCAAGCTGGGCGAATCGTAGGGAGACAGGCTAAACGTTGTAAGAAGAGTATTCCTAAAGCATAATGAAAGAAACTTACTGGAAATCGTGACCAAGTTGACTTCTACTGTGGCCCAGATAATAATAGGGGCCAGGTTCCAGGTCATATCAGGCGAAGTATTGTCAAAGGTTGTAGAGACACCGACGATGACCAAACCAGCGATACAGACCCTAGCATTGTTAGCGTAAGAAACTTAAGACGATAGAAGCACTTACAGAATACCAAACATAAACATAAGAATGATACCCAGCTTCTGCATGCCAGGTAGCTGAAGCTTTTGGATCTGAACGATAGGCAAGACAAGGATAGCAACGTCGATAATGACGTGGGCAAGAACTGTGCCAAAGAAGAACTTGGAACTTTCAATAGCACATGTCTTCTTCTTGATGTGATAGTCCCAGAAGGCCTCAACGGGCAGACAGTGAAAGGTTGTCAGGAATGTCTACAACATCAAGTCAGTGTTGAACCCTCCATATCAACCGACACAAACATACCCGAGCCAGGATCCAGATAATAGAGCAACCAAGTAAAACTTTGATGGCAATCTTGATGTTGGTAACTCGAAACATGCGCCAGTAAAACATCAAGATGGAGATCTTGGCGAAAAAGAGGGTATGGGCGTAGATGTGTTCGATGAAGAAGAGGTATTTCTTTGTCAACGAGTTTGCATCTTCAAAAGACATGCTCTTGACGTCGGTTGCGTGTAAGCCAAATCCTCTCTCGATCCCTAATATTCGGTCAGCTTTGAAGTTGAGTTCTGATGTTTGAAGACGTACACAAGGGGATCATGATGGCCCATGTCACGGCAGTTGCCTGATATCAGAGTCAGCAAGAACAGTCTATCGGGAGGGAAGACGTATAAGACATACATAGCAGAGAATAGCAAACCAGTCATCCCACCAAAACCCGACTCGGGTGATCCTTCGGCTGACGATACGTAGCAGTAGAAACACAGTGGCCGCCGGAAAGGTGATGAACTCGGCACACAACAGATCGGGTTGTCTCGACTGCATCTTGACACTCGAAGCCACAGGGCTGAATGATTGTCAGGAAAAAGTAAAAAAACAAGAAAAAGAAAAAGGATAGATTAGCGAACCCAAACGGATGGGATGGTGGGGACACGGCATGTTGATATGTGACTGTCACAAAATTATCCCCCCTCCCTCAGATGCACAGCCGATCAACGGTTTCAAACCTGCCGAGATTCTGCATTAACCAGGGGGTACACACGCACCTTGCGTTCAGGGGGTGCTTCTGTCTTGTCCCAGCTAATGGGGTTGCGCGATGGAAGGGCGGTAAACTTTATTCAGCTTGACGCTATCGTGTTTCGCCCGGTGAAGAGACGCCATCTTCCAGGGACCAGGTCTAGAGCTGGCGATCGGCCGATACGGCTATTGTTTGATTGTCACCTTTATGCCCTGGTTTGATCTTCGTTGCTGTCCTGCAGTAGCGGCTGAGGGGGAAAGATGATGTTTCATTTCAGCTGTCTTCTAGTCAGGTTCAACTTGCCTTTCTAGGCAACAGAGATGTGCTTCATGGCGATCTCTACATCTCAACACGGGCATCATGTACGTAGGTGGGTGTCAAGGGAGGTGTCAAAGAGAGGACAGACATCAACTGCCGCGCTTGTACGAGTCATGGCTTACGGGAGGTGGGAGGAAGGCCTCGTTTTAGCCCGCGTCGGTTGTGCAGCCCTCTCAGATTAGCCCAGCCCTGTCTCCTGATGTGGCTTTAGACTGCAATGTCCAGACCCTGCCTAGACTGGCAGATTGATACCCGTGTTGGATAGTGGAAACGCCCTAGCTAAGCACACCGGGCGGGCTCAGAGAAGAAGGTCAAAGCACACACGGCCGGAGAAGGCGAGTCAGCATGCACTAATGGCCAACATCAAGATTCCATTTCAAGGGTCTTCCCTGACACCTTTCAGGTCCCAGCCATTCGGAACACAGACATTCCAGCCCGGCACTTTAACTGTGGGGAAAAGAGGCGTCTCGGGGCCCCATTCCATCGCGTCATCGGAGCTTGTCGATCTACAGGAGTAACCAAGGAGTGGCAGGTCCGGTTGATTCCTACCCAACTGTGGGGGATAAGCCATCTTCCAGCCTCGTCGGCAACAAGTACTCGAGAGGGATAGTCGGGAAGAGTCAAAAGCGCTAATATCCGCCGCTCGGCGATTCTAGTCGTCGAGTGAGGACGAAGTAACCTCGCACGGGGGAGATTAGCCCGAGAGGCGAGAGAGGCTGACGTTTGACGATGAACGAGTGGGAGAGTGTCACAGGCCATTATCTGGCTCTTGGCTTTATTCGTTGGTGATAGAGATTGACGTTGGCAAAGTTTATACTTGCTAGGCAACCGGGGAAGTATGCCTACTGTGCCGATCTGAATACCCGATCGACGTGCAGCGGCCTGACCATGATAGCGGCGATGGAACTGGCCGACTCGGCCGCTGGAATTTGGGATGCACTTTGAGTGTCTGGTGAACCCCCTTGTTACCGTTTGCGATCAGAGGAAGAGAACCAGTAGATATTCATCCATTCCGGCTGTCTCGTCGACTGCCGACAAGGGCTGAATTCAAAAGTCGCCTCCAACCGTGCCAATCCTTCCAGAATCCTTCTTGGCTGCGGGATTTCCGACACTGAAACAAAGCGAGGAGGGCCAAGACCTCGTGGGAAACGGTGGTGGCTTTGGAAGAATCTCCAGCCCTAGGAATGTTTTTAATCACGAGGCGGATATTCATCTCCCAGATTTATGCAATGCATAGAATTGAATTCGGAAGAGGTGGTTCCGTGGCATAATTCAACGCTTGTAAACCTTGGTTGGGACGGCACGTCGGCACTTGTTTTGTTCACCTCCACTGACAAGCCTCAAAGTTTTATTACCAGCTAGTTAATTAGTGAACAGCCTCCGGAAATATCCCTCCAAGACTCCCGTCGTTTTCTAATCTCTCGATTGCTAAGCGGCGATTACAAGCTATCACATGTCCTTTCCCCAGAGCATATGCCGTCCCAACCTTGAAATAATTCATCCCATCTAGCTCCGACGATCCGAAGCACATCAAAAATTCGCATAAATAGCGCCTCTTTTTCCAGTGGAGATTGAAACGAAACAAATTTCTGCGTGGCGTTGCTCGTGTCGGCAAGGCGCTGCATCGCATGAAGCCATCGCCAATCGCAATGCGGGGCAGACCGGGTAAATAGCGTGGTGTTGAAGAAAACGGCATCGCCAATCATACGCATGCGGCGCATTGACAATGACCGTGCGCGATGCAGAGTTTTTGGAGAAAATATGTTTTCGTATTCCCCGGTCAGGTTACCCGCATGGTCTCGACCTTTGGCGACCGTTTACAAGAGGCTTTTTCACGACAGCTGAGAACTGGTACGATTTTTTCTCTTTTCTGGTAGGGCTATTCATAGGTAGTCCTGCCAGGGTGTCGGAGGAAGCGATATGAGCGACGACATCCACAGTTCAGCCGAGTTTAAGACCTTCGGCATCCCAAGATCGACAGTCCTATCCTTCATCTTTGGATATTAGTCTTTACTGACCAACATCAGCCTACTGGAAGTATCCCAGACGCCAGAATTCCCATGGCCAACCGCGCTGACTCGAAGTCCCAGAGCTCGACATCTCCTCAAACGCCTCTAGCCTTGGATCCTCTCCAACTCGAACTCGCCAACTCAAGCTACGTAAGCTAGCGCCCCCAAGAAGCTTTCCCTGCCCGCCATGCATCAGCCCTCACGGCATCAGCCGTACCTCGGCCCTCGTCGGCTCCCCGCTACATCTCGGCTTCACTTGCGCATTGAGATCCAGAGCAGGAAGAGCATTCATGGACGTCCGTCGACCCATAGCCAGCCATCTTCAGCCACTGATAGGAATGCATGGTCTAAGTTTACACCCGTCACGAAAGCATCACAAACAGTCCAATTACATTATCATAGTAAAGGTCATACATTCAATTCAATTCGCCCGCCCAGCGGATGCGACCGCTCTGGAAGGCCAATTAGAGCTCAAGGTATAAAGACAAACATGAAACTTTGATATGGACAATTTATCGTCCTCCCCAGCCTGACAGGTCCTTGTGGCAGGCATCCCATCCGTCAAAGTACGGTGACCTTGACTCGCCACCAACCTTGGATCCAACGGATCGGGCAAGGTACTCGAGGAGCATGTTGCCCCAGAGCCAGCTTCCAGGACCCTTGCCTGGGTGCATTTGGTCTCGGTACAGGGTTCCGAGGAGGGTGATGAGACGACCCCATTCGAATACCTCATGTCCTGCTTGTTCGGCGACGGCTCTTCCGAGACGGTCGAGGTCAAACATGATGGCATCTCCCATACCAGTCTCTCGGTGAACAGTCAAGGACCTGAACATGATAGGAGCATCTGCGCCAAACTCGTCGTTCAGACGCTGCGCAATCTTCCTGATGCGCGCCGTCACAAATCGCACCTCCTGCCACACCATCTGTCTACCCTTCTCAGCGATGCGCAGCTCCTCAGGGTTATGCATGGCTGAACCACCCTCCCAGAAAGCACGCTGGTCCCAGAGGCCATTCTGCCAGAGGATAAGATCCGGTCGGCCCTTTTCTCCCTGAATGGGCGATTCATGGGGCTTCCAGAGGTTTTCCCAGCGCTCCTCCCACGCGACCCACTTGATCTTGGGCTTCCACCACCACTTAGGCTTGTAGGTGAAGGATCCGGTCGAGTGGAGGTACACGAGGGTGAGGTTGAAGGCGGGCACGTCGCAGATGCCCTTGGAGAATCTTCCGGACTCGTCTTTCACGGGGAAATAGATCTCGCCGTCAAACTCTTCGCAGAAGAACTGGGTCATGTAGCGATCGACAGAGTCGCTGAACATGACGACGCGGCGTCCCCATAGCCAACCAAGTTCAGCATCGTTCTTCATGCTGACAAAGTCTTCAACCGTAAGATTTCCCTCCTTGGACTGTTGAGCGGCCTCGGTTCGGCGTCGGTGTTCGGCCACGGCCTTTTGCATCCATGGCTGCGGGTTACCGGGGGACTCGAGAAACTCGGTTTCGACTTCGGTGGCGTTGAAGATGAGCTCGCCCTCGGCGGCAGGGTATTGCGCGTACTCGGGAGCGTCGGCGTTGAGATATTCTTCGGTGTATGGGATATATGTCGTCTCGTGGTACTTCTTTGAGTCTTGCGGGATGTAGAGATAGCCGGGGCGACGATAGGGATCGACACAGTTGCGGGCCTCTGCCGGGACAGGGTCATCCGAAGTTAATTCTTCGGCTTTTGTACCCGGGGCGGAATGATCCCTTTAGTTCAAAGTTAGTGTTGAAATAGAATGTCTCAGATATGGGCGCGCACTTGAAGGACTCGTCGCAGTATTGCTGTGCCTTTTGGTGAGCATAATCTAGAGGGGCCTTCAAGGGCTCTTGGAAAAATGTGAAAAGAATGACGAGAAGAGTAACCGCTGCTGCTGCAAGGACCGACATCCGCAGAGCAGGGTTGGACATTTTGGACATGGCCAACATGTTGAACAAATTAACAAAAAGAATGACTAGATATCGACTGAGACAAAAAAGAGCGACTGACGAAAAAGATTCGTGCAAGGGAGAAAGAAGAAGAGAGGGTCAAACCATTCTCAAGATAAATAAACTCGTCCAAGTGGCATGGCAGGCTGAGGCATTTTAAGGGGGGCGGGCTAGCAAAGGCGCTTGATCCAATGGACCGAGAACACTCTAACTGAGAACGGTCATATGGGAACACGACGGGCCAATTAAGCAATTAAGCATGCTTCCTGGCATCAAGCGCATTCACAGTTGCCTATTGGCGTTTAAACGCCACAGCTAGCAGGCATGTCCTTCCAACGCTTGATCTTCATGCCAAGATACTTGAGCTCAAACAGTCCACTATTGGCAGTAGCGCAAGGCGTAGAGCCACCAGAGATCCTTGTGATCCCCAGTTTTGCATTTTCGTGAACCAACGGTTGGTGCTCGGTTGGGTTGGGTCCCGGGCCCCCTGCATTAGCGTGGAGACGGACCCTGGGATCTCATGATCCAGCAAGCTGGTGATGGCCCTAATGATAACGATGAGAACGGTCGCTTGGTAAAAAGGAGGATCTTATCATGATGGGAATTCAGATATAAAAAGATGCAGGCAATTTAATAACACGAAAAAGTGAGAAAAATGTTCACTGTTGTGATTGTGCGAAACCTCACCATCACAAGCCTCGGACTCCTCCCTCGGACTTCTCTTGTTACAAGCCCTAACCGATTGCAACCTCAGCTGCCAAGAGTCAGCCCTACCTCGTTTCCGGACGCAAGGATCAACGCTTGGCTTTGATTACGGGGTCACGGTGGCGAAAATAAGGAGGGGGATAAGCACGGAGAATATTGACTGACCCATCAACTCCCATGTCGTTATCTGCAAGGATAATCACACGACAAACCACAACCGAGGGACATAACATGACAATATCATGTGCTGAACAAGTTCAGCCGCATATGAGTGTATGAATACTGTGTGTTACTAAGAATAACCCATTCCGCCGTCTTCAAACGGCTGCACAGACAGATCTCGTCTTGAACACACCATCTACCCTGTATCAAAACACCACATGTCTCCGAATCATAGCGGAGGCTGAAATCTCACATTGACATCTGACGTCAGCAGGCTTTAAAGAAGCGCCACTAAAGAGTCCTTGCGTAGTGACCGTGCATTCGGTTGCAACAGTTTCTCTGTGATGGTGGCCGGAAGCAACCGTTTAAGGAAGCGGCCGGCTCCTTCGAATCCTTCGAGTGTGCACGACTAAGGAATCCCACATAATGCTTACTTCAACCTAAAATGTCAGGTCTTCCACCAATGGAGATATGGAGATAATTCTTATATATCTATATAGGGCCCTATTTTTCGAATTTTTCGTAACGTGATATTACCTAGCTATGTGAAAGGGACTTTGACCTGCTCTATCACTCAGACCCTCCCGCTGCAGGGTAATTGAGGCGAGATGGTGATAGACTCGGAGGCTAAATAGATGTGGATCCCATCGAATTTCACTCGTCTGGTCGTTCATCATTCTTGGGAGCTTTGCTGTCTGCTATGCTTATGGGTTTGGTTGCACAATAGTAATACACGCTTATGGTAATTGTACAAAAGCCATTTTAGGCAAGTTATGTTGTGATTTCCTGTTCAAGGCGCGTGTTCTCCCCGTGTTTCTTAATCAGGAAAATGAGCTGTTCTGTTCCAGCTGATCTAGTCATAACTCTTTGTCCCGCATGCGTCGTTCAGTCAACATCTGTACCTTCTTCTTGACTATAAATACAATAAACCCGGCCGAGATGTCGCTGTGGCACTTATTTCCAGACGTCAGCCTACTCACGCCTGAGCAACATCAGTCTTTTTCCCACTTGCGAATCGCCTACTCTTGAGAACGAGAAATGCCGCGAAACCTTGTGAGTGCGGCTGACAAGCAGCTGCGTGCTCGACGCTTGAGACGCGCTCGTCAACGACAACAGGCGGAACCTGCACGTAGAGCTGCGGAATGTACCAGCCAGAAGGCCCACGATGCAACTCCCATTCAGCAACCAGTTGAGTCTAAGAGACCAACTGCGCGCCGGGACTCGGTGACTGGCACGTTACAGGAGTTATTGTTCTTGTTGTAGCTATCGCTTATTAATTTCTCTAGCTTTTAGGCTCTATGATCCACGAGTAGAGGGTTTGTAGTATTAGAGATAGACTAAGATGTAATCATGGTCATAGATATAAGGAATATGTTTGTTTTGAGTTACAAAAAGCCATCTCGTTACGGTGAATTCGACAGCTAACTGGGCCATGGACGGTAGCAACAGCATATACTCCTTTAAATGAAACATTGACTTTGACCACACTATTAGGACCTTCGCGAAAGACGTTGCAGGTTTACTACTTCAGTAAAAGTGATTCTAAATGGAGCAGTCTCACTAGGACTGTCTGCGTGTGCTGAAGTGTTATCCACACTATCCCACCCCCTCGTGAACCTATGACAGCCAAAAAAGGCCAGATATGATTCGTGGCCTTTTGCATACTCCTCTCAATAGGGTGGTGATGGGAGAAAGGGGAGCGGGGCTAACAAACCGTGCCTGGACGAACCGTAGCCACTGCAAGGCCCAGATAAATTAACTTGTATTCAATCCTTGGCCTCGGTGTTGAAGAACTCGTTGACGGGTTGAGTCGGCACGCTCGGGCAGGGAACAGTTGTTGCCAAACACGTTATAGGGGCCTAATTCCTGAGTTTCTTCGTCATGAGCTATATTGACAGTCCCCTTATAAAAATACTGTAAAAATAACTGCGCTGGCTGATAGATAGATAAAGGTAACCGATAATGTCAGGTTCTTTTCGACAACCCAAGTCCCTCTCAAGGTGCATCCTCCCCATCCTCCTCGTCTAACCCATCACTCCCATGCCTTTTGACACCAAACTTGTTGACCAGTAAGTCAACTACATTCTGGTGGCCCTCCTTTTCGGCCACATCGAGGGGCTCGTGGCCGTCATTGTTGCGCCTTGTTTTGTCGCATTTGCAAACTCCAATAAGAAAATCAACCATGTCAATGTGTCCTCTCATTGCTGCAACATGAAGAGGAGTATTTCCGTCTTTATTTGCCGCATTGAAATCAATCTCTTCCCTCTTATAGTCGAGTATCAGTTGGAAACCTTCAACGTCCCCTCTCATGGCGGCAGTGTGCAGTAATGTGTCCCCCCAGCTGTTTTCCAATCGCACATCTGGCTGAATCAGGAGGAAACGAACAATCTCCCTGTGCTCCTGATCAATGGCATGCTCAAGTGGTGTCTTATCATCCAGGTCATCCACTGAGTTGATAGATACACCTTTGGCTACGAGCAGCTTGACAGTGTCGATGTGGTTATTTTTAACAGCAAAGTAGAGTGGTGTCATTTCGTCGTCGTACTTCTTTGTATCTCGGTCCTCAAACAGCAGATCAATCATGTCGTTGAAGCCTTCGCTTGCGGCATAGTGGAGAGCTTTCATGTAAGAATTATCGTATATCCTTCGGGCATTGGGTTTGAGACTAAGAAGCAACTCGACAGTCTCTTTGTGTCGACCGAGCACGGCAAGATGAAGCGGAGTTTGCCTATTTTCACGGTCTGGAAAGTACTTAACGTCGTCAGCATCGAATAGCATACGCACAATATCCGTATGCCCGTTTTCCGCGGCCAAGTGCATGGGAGCCGTTCCATATCCATCCGCGGCTCTTGGGTCTGATCCGAGGCGTAGAAGTTGATCGACAGCGTTTTCATTCCCGGCTTGAGCAGCAAGATGAATTGGTGCGTTGCCATAGTCGTCTTGCGCTTGCATAAGGGTGGATAGACCACACGAAGAGACCAGCCATTGAATGAATGAGGCTTGGTTTGACATGGCAGCAACATGTAGTATGGTCCTCCCGTAACGATCGCGAATCCTTCCGAGTGCTTTTTCAAGTCCATCCTGGCCCAGCTTCCCAGCAGTAGTCCAGCCACTTCCTTGGCTCCTCCACGAGCGGCCCACAACAATGGGCTATATCCCGTCTTGTCGGCCAAGTTGAAATTCGCTCCAGCCTCCAGTAGAAGACGAGCATGTCTCTCCAGGTTGTGCAATGCTGCAAGGTGCAATGGCGTGAGTCCATCAACATCTTGAACGTCGATCCTCACGCCCGACCTCAGCATCACATTCATCTTGGAATCATCCATGTGCCAGTCTGATCGACATAGGTAATGCAATGGAGTCCTTCCTCGAATGTCAGTGGTGTTCATTTCAGCGCCATTGGCTGCCAAAGAGCTCACAACAGGGTAAGTTATTGTGTAAAGCATAGCATAGTGAAGCGGTGTCAGTCCGAGGATATCCTGTTGGTTGACGTGTTTCGTTTCCTCAGCAGAGATAATAGGGTTGTGCTCCATAACCTTTTGATGAAGGGCCCCAAAACACAGAGAAGTCTCCAAATGATTTGGCGGTTTGATGGATCTCCACGCAATTAGCTTCCTTACGTCTAGAATAAGGCTGAGGATATGGTGAAGGTCGGCGGGAGTTCCAGCGGGTTTCTCGCTCTCCCAATCGTTGTTGAGCTCGACCAATAATTTCTCCAGATCTTGGTGATGCAATGATTCTTGCAGGAGTCTCTCCTTTTCCGCCTCAAAAAGGCAACAGATGTGGCAACGAAAAGCCAACAGCAAAGCAGTAGCCTTACTGTTGAGAATGGGTCTTTCAGAAAAACACCTCGCCCTGCCAAATAGCCATCGGTAAGCCTCGGCGGCATCCGTCCAATTACCTTGATGTTCGTAAATCGCGGCATGTTTTTGAGTCCAGTCAACTACCGTATCGATATCGGGGAGTTTATTTGCTGCGCTTAATGGTGGTATGAGACTCAAGTAGACGCTTTCCAGGCTTCCAAAGCCCACGGCCTGAATTTTCTGCGCCAGTCTGGAAATCGTATCATGGTGAAGAGAGAACTCGTTCCACCGGGGACTGCCCGCTTCGATACTGGGATCAGCGTGTTTCATGGTGGCTTGCTCGGGTATGGGGATGCTCATTGTGTTTGCCAACGAGAACATGAAGTTCGAGAAGATGTGTTGAGCTAGTAGTGTTTGCAACGAGTCATACGTCTCCACCGCCAAAGCTGTTGACTTCTGTGTGCTGTCATTGTTGAGAACAAATGTAGGACTCTGGGTACCAGGTGTGAACTCGCAGCATCCAATGGCGTACTTGAAATCATTCGAGGGGGTCTTTGCCGCATCTATCCCAGCCTCGGCTTGAATGACAGGCAGGAATTCCTGGTCTGGCACCCACCAACGGAGATCTTGTTCGAGACGCTTGGACGATGAACCAAGTAGTCGCAAGCTACGCTTTGGTGTTTCCCCCCTTGTTCGAAGCCATGAATCGTCTTGTTCCGTCGTAGATGGTTCTGGGGTCACAGGGTGGTTGGTGCATTTGATGTGGTAGATCCAGAGCGAGAGTGCGGCGTCAATCTCGTCCGCGAGGACTTTTCGATTTCTGCCGGATTGTTCCACATGGAAATCAATCCAATTGCTCCCGATCTGCATCCTCCAAGAGAACCTTCCAGTAGCCTGCCCGAGATCTTCTTCGAATGTTCTAGAGAGCTCATCAAGGGCGATCTCGATAGCCCTAGCGGTCGAAATTGCTTCCTGAGAAGCCATGCCGGGCCAATCAGCGAGTTTACCTAGGTCTCGTCTAAGTTGCACCACTTTGTTAAGGGTAGAAGTAGTAGGACCCTGTCGGTCGGTAGTTGGCATGAGCTTGTGGCCCTCTGTCGAGAATAGCAACTTTTCATCCACACAAAGAGCGTCCATCCAACCAGGACCCTGGGTGCTTTTATGCCAGGAAACGTCATGGCCATCCTTTGTTTTTTCTTCAGACGTTGAAGAAGACGATGAACTCAAGAGACAAGACTCGTCATCATCCTTAGATGACAACGTCAACGCCAGCCAGTCCAACTCATGTTCAGGGTGAAGGGAAAAGCTTTTCGGAAATACTGCTAGGTTCTTTCGGATGGAGACCCTGATAATTGTCATGATGAGGGTGGCTATGAGTTGGCCTATTGATGCAGACCAATGCATTCCTCGCAAGCCAACAAATTGGAGCACGAATCCAGAAACTGCTAGTAAGGTCGCGAGTGAAGTAATAGTCTCATGGCCGGTTCTACCCAAGAAAAGTAGTGGGTTGTCATTCTGGCTCTGCTGTGGGCTTTTGTTCTTGTCGAGGGTTCCGCCAGACCTTGAGCTGATCTTTTCAGCGTGCCAATCCTTGCTTCGACTGGAAGTTGTGATAACCTCTTGATGTTTTCCCGGCGTGATAGCAAAGGAACTGAATGTCTGGTCGTTGACTGTACCAGACTTTTGTAGCCAGATCAGCTGACAAGCCCGGCCCTTGGGACGATATTTGGTCTCATCCGTGCTTTTCTCAACCATGTGCCCACAAACGAATATCCCTGAAACCAAGAGCAGAGTCCCAACTGTCGTACAAGGAAAGGCGTAGTTTTTCGACATGGTCATCGTCTTTACGCCAGCGCAGTGACGGAAAGTAGGTGATAAAACTAAAGTAAACAATGACACCGAGCTGAAGAATGACGCCAACTACGGCGAGACCTTGGAGCGTGGCGGGATGGAAATGCGTGCCGACATTGAGTGTCAGGTTTGGGGTGTGTGTGCTTGCATTGCGGAAAATGAGAATTCTTTTGTCCTTCGGAAGAGGGTGATTCCGTGATTGCGTGGATGGAGGGGTATTTGAATGAGCCGTGTGTCCACCTTCCATGTCTACAGCAACGTAACCGTCTCCCTGTGTTGTATGGATAGGCTCGCCAGTCATTTCGGGAGAAGAGTCGTGGACGGGCTGACTTCGCATATATTTATCATCATCCGCCTTCGACTTCTCTGGTTTGGGTTCTAGGGTCTATTAGTGAACAAAGCGTGACAACGTGAATGCGAAAGGCAAAGCGAACCAATATCGAAGTACTTCTCTGAGTCTTGTTCAAGGTCCATTACACACAGGTCACGTTGACCAACCGAGCCTGCCTGGGCTGCTCCATTGGGTTGTTCTTCAGGGAAAAGGATGATGAACTCTCGTATAGGTCCTTTACCCATGACTCGTACGATTTGCTGACCACTCCAGAGTTCACAGACCTCGCCTGAAGTCGAAGACATCAACTCAGCTTCAGCGACTGCGCGACTTTCCCTTGCTCTTCCGATTATAGCCTTTAAAATCGGAGGGCCACTGACCCGGATTGCGCTAACAATAATAGTGATAATACCGAGAGGCGCCATTGCGAGAAGGATGCTATCAGCCCATCCTGTGGCTTGGCTGAGAAACTGAGTAGTAACTCGCTCACCAAAGAGAGCGAGAAGCCTACCGCCAGTGTTCTTGTCAGTACTAGGTCCATCCAAGAGAACAACGGGATACGCACGGGCCCAAGTCGGAGAACAGATTGTTTGCAAAGTCTTCACCAGGGCCAGCCGTAGCCTGGGTAAAGAGGGATGCGCCAATGAGAAGTCTGATGAGCTTTGGGAAGGTCATTGTAGCAGTAGCGGCTATAATCAGCCATAAGTTGGCGTTGGTGTTGAGAGGGAAGAGGGGCTGGTAGGTAGATTGGAGGATTGAGTTAGTACCTGGGCCTCCGCGTCAGGTGTCCCTGCCACGGCAGCCTGACGGGAACAGCGCATCTCTTGGATGCCGTAAGCGCATATTGAGTATGTAGAAAGGTGGGCTCCCGAATCTAATTGGTTTAAATCTAATCAGGCTGGCGGCTGAGCTGTCCAGGATGAGTGTTGAAATTGGCGCTGTGGCTCTCAGTCCCCTGTCGCCAAGGGAATACTGTGGGTGCTTTCGGGGCTGGGCTGAAAGTGATTGAAGCCTGAGAAGACGATCTTAATGGCCTTATAAGGAAGTTTCGGATAGCCGTTGACTGATATATCAAATTTTTGAAGCATGTTTGGGATACCAAGCTTTAAAGGCTCCGCCTGATTTCGATTTTTGAGATGCATGGGTAATATCGGCAGTCAAATAAGACGAAGCCATTCAAGTGGGCCTTGCTTCGAGGGCTGGCTGGCGTGGAGAAGACGCAAACTGTTAGACCAATGTGAATAAGGAATAGCCGCCACCTGGTCATGGGGGTCTACCTGAACAGGGCTCCTCTGCTATCTAGGTCATATAATTCAAAATAGACCCCAAGATATTATAACCTCTTCCTACTAAGGGCCTCCCCTTTACGAGAACCTTACCTCAAGTTGATCAGAATTCAAGAGGTTTGAGGAAGCTTTTCTTCGTGCTCTACCCCCCTATCTCTCCGCCCTGATCCTACAAGACTCGCGGAATCACTACAACTGCAAACCTTAGCATGGAACCTCCACCCATTTTGTTCTAGGCACTTCGCCACGACGGCATCCGTGTGAGCTCCCTGGCCTGTCCAGTCTGGGTACTTGTCTGTATCCACCCACTGTGAGCTGGGACCGACCAACGGCTCATCATCCCATCCCAGTTGGTTTGCCATTAATTGTACATACTCGTAAATCCACTCTCCGGTCCAGTCGTTAAGTGCCGAGGCGTCTGTGGAAGCAATCGGGTCGGGTTGTGGACCAAAAAGCACCCTCCTCACGTTTCTCCAAGAACATGATAAAGTCGACTGCCGTCTCCAGAGTGGTTCGAACGGCTTCCTTACCGTCGACGGTGACGGCTTCGGTCCGGTCAGCGATCGAGTCAAATGAAATGGGCGCGCTCAGCCCTTCTTGTTCGCCAGTGAGGACAAGTAGGACAGGCATGGTAGCAACACGAGATACAAGGCCACAAGT
Source organism: Fusarium oligoseptatum (assembly GCA_003946995.1). Classification (NCBI taxonomy): domain Eukaryota; kingdom Fungi; phylum Ascomycota; class Sordariomycetes; order Hypocreales; family Nectriaceae; genus Fusarium; species Fusarium oligoseptatum. The sequence goes on from NKCK01000029.1 coordinate 233,012, forward strand.
ATAATAGCTCTGGCCTGGAATCACTATAGCTATGGCCCTGAATAGGGGTCGGGTCGTGTAAAACTGTGGTGCTTTGACGCTGTCGAGGCGGGTATTGATTGTGGCGTGCATGAGCATTGCCAGGTCGACGGCAGAGTCTTCATCTTTAGTATCCGGCTGGTCGATGGCCAAGACGACTTTGGCAACGAATTGACCACGTTCGATGTTGGAACGATAGGGGCGGAACCATCTGCGGTACAGGTAGTTGTGCAGAACCATGAGAAGAAGCCCACTGAGGCCTGTCTTTTCTGCGTCGCCTGTAAGAACATAGACGGGAACTGTCTTATTCCGAAAGTCGAGAGCCTGCGAGTGGTCGAGTTGTGAGAGACAATTCATGCGAAGAGGGGCGCGCAGCTGGCAATACAGTTTCTCTCGATGGCGATGCTCCAGATACCCACGGAGATGGTGCAGAATCTCATCGCGGTCTAGCTGGACCTCTCCTCTGATTACAGCCCGGACGCCATGGCGAACTTCGTACGGCGCGAGCCAATGCTGGTGCTCTGATGTAGACATGACGAACAAGTGATGAATCGGTTGAGTAGGTGGGTTGTTGAGAAGAGATGCCGAGTTTCTGGAAGTTCTGGGGCCACGAGACCTTATAAAACATGGCGTTAAGAACTTTGTAAAATGGGGCCTCGGTGAAAAGACTCGATTGGGCCGCAGAAGGTTGCTGTTGAAATTTTTAACCTTTGTTGACCGAGCTGCGCGCACCTGAAAAGCATGCATTCAGTCGAAGATAGGTAACACTAGGGGACCAGCCGAGAAAGGATCCGACTATCTAAGGGGGATTGTTATTGATTCATGAGCTTCCTGATTCAGTCACAATGTCAACGAATAATATTGATGACCTTCATTTCCTAACTCTCGTTGTGGTAGAATAAGGTCAACAAGTCACAACCACGTGGAAGGTTACTCCGCACAATAGAAACCTCCACTTGTATGAATATTGTTCTGTCCTTCTCAAAGTGGTAGAACGAGCACTGAATACATCTTGGCCTAGTTAAACTCGGTCCATGTATTTATGCACCGTGAGTACAATATTAGTCCATCCACTCCGTCACAGGATATTCATGTACGTCATATCTCAGCAATAGAATCGCTATACTGGCTGCAGCATGATGCGCCTCGGCGTCCATCTCATCCGGTGGCCCGGAGATTATCGAGGGTTGGAAGACGCTGATCAACCTCAGGCCCGTCATCTTGTTTTTTTCAGCTTGCGATGAAAATGCCTGCAGGATGTCAATTACGTAAAGTAATAGTTGACGATTGAGTAACGGCATCGACATGATGAGATCTGCCGCTACCTTCAACGCCTTGGCAGATTCCTCATCGGTCAGCTCTCGATCGATAAACGGCGTCAGCCCGTCCACGAACCCGACATAACAATCATAGGGGATGATGGGTTCTGGAAGACTCTTAAGGTATCGCAGCATGAGTCCGGCCCCATCATGAATAGTGTAATCGTCCCAGACGAGGCCCCTGCCATATCTTGGAGGCGACTCAAATGCTTGCTGCAGTTTACTTATGCGTACGGGACTTCCGATGGTAGCAAATATGTCCTCAATTTCAATGCCTATATACGGAGTAGTATTAGCACACAGAGAGATAACCTTTGACTAGCGCGATACTGACCTTTCTCCTTCAAGAAAACACCTGCTTTGGCGATGACAAAGGGTATATACCCGTAGATCCTCGATACCCCAGCTTCATCTAACAAGCTGATTGCGACCTTTGCACAGTTAATGCTGTCCGTCAGGGCAACACCAAAGATGCCAAGTCGAGGCTCTGGATCTGAATCTGGCAGAAGTTCGGGGCCCAAAGGTTGTGATCCTCTGAATAGGCTTTTCAAGCGGTCACGTCGTGACAGCTTTCCAGGACTCGATTGTTGGGAGCTCTCTGCCTGTATAACATTGAAAGCAGAAGGTGAAAAGTCGTAATGTTCCTTGTTCGTGATATCGCTGGCGTAGATGGGGATGGCCTGGATACCGATATGGGAGACTTCAGAGAGACTGAGACCGGATAACATGGACCAAGATGCCGTCCTCCCGGCTGAGCTAACGATGGAAAAGGCATCCGAGTTATCTTTCGCGACAAGCCGATAAGCTCTCGAACTCATGAGAATTTCTTCAAAGGCGAACCCGTGAGGGTTGCGTTGCCATTCTGGTTGTTTGTTAGTGGCGGTGATGGGATCTGGCGTCTCTTCTTGAACATCAGCGTGGTTGATGCCGAGCCTATGCATTCGAGCGTCTATCGTCTCCTCCAGTTCGCCTAACCCATCAAGTGTCTCCAGCGCTGCTAAACGTTCTTTGAGAATCAAGTCGCGCAACAGCATCTGCTCCACCAGATCACAGAGTTTATCAACTCTGCTTTCGGCATCATCTTGGCTTTGGCTAAAGAACAAGTATCAGAAAAACGTTCAAATAGCAGTCAAGAAGGTAGAATGAGCATACCAGGTCAATATTGTGAGCATCAGCGTCAATGATGACTTGTGGGCTTCGAGTCGGACAAGCACAGCCTTGATCTCCTTGTCCTTGCTTGCCCAACGCAACCTGTCGAGAATCTCCATGTTTGAGTCATTCTGCAATGCCATCGCAAAGGTATCGAGCTCTGAGAATGTCTTGACACAAACCGCCAGCGTGGCTACTACTTGCTCGACCATGATGAGAGAGGTTCGTGATCGAGCAGCACAGCGTGTTCCAACGATGTATAGTTGAAGAGTCATCAAGACATTCCGAATATCGTCAACCTCAGCCTTGATGCGACTGCATTCTTGGGGCGCGTGGCGAGCTTTGTCGATGACATGGGCGAGTATCTTTGAGATTTGAGCAGCGGCCGTAATCAGGCCAACGACGCTGGCTGCTGTACTCAAAGGGTCTGACATGTTGTGCCTTCAAATAGGTGTGCACTCATTGGCATAGGCTGCCTGGAAGATGCACGTTTGGGGGACAAGATGATCTGAGGATGAAGGTGGGGTTATCATGAAGATTCAAGTGAGGGATTAGTAATGTTTGGCTGAGCCCTGTCACCAGTGGTCAACCTCCGTGAGATCTATTTCTATGGTCAGACAGAAAATGCCTGGAGTAACAATCGACGTTCTGCGAAGACCTATTTTATCCTTTGACTCAGTTATCTAATCAAAGTTAGGCTTTAACCATAGTGGACGAAGAACAAAATATCAACACATCATAGCATCATATCTTAATGCTAACACATTGGGCTACATAGACTTGATCAACGAGATTTAAATGGCTAATAGACGATACAATATTTCGTCATCTTATTAATTATTTAATTAGCAAAAGCTAATTACATATGGCCGTATCTACTAACTAAGCATAAGAAGTAACCCTCTAAGCATACACAAACGTGTCCCTGGTACTCATGAATCGAAACGCCTTAACGATGACTTTAACAGATCTGAAATCTGATGGGAGATTCTCCCACAGCACCTGTTCAATATTGTTGCGACGGTCCAATGTCTTCTTGGACTCAGAGGAAACTAGCGAGGACCTTGCTCACCACGGCGCTGCTCGCCACTAACAACAACGAGTAGATTTAAAAATTAAAAATTTTTAGATTTTTAATAATTATATCTCCTATTTCGAAAAATCCAATATTACTATTTTTACCTATATAGTTTAGTAATCGGCTCGTTTGTGGGATATGTTATAATAAGTAAGTTATGCCGAATTAAATGAATTTATAATCAGCTAGCCCGGTAGTCAAGACATTCAGTGAAAGTTACACTGATATACGAGATGGGGAGCGGAAAGACCCTGAAAAGCCTATAGGTACGTCACTCATCAGGCTGTGAGTTTATGCCGAGTCTGTGGACACAGATGGATGCTCCTGCAGACGCCATGTTTCCGAAACCGTTATCTTGGCAGAACTGTCGCCACATATCGGCTGCAAGCCTCGGTGATCGACGCGTAACGCCATGAGGCCTGCTACGGTCGGTCAAGGCGATCAGAAGCAGGCTGCCACCCTCGCCAACTTTAGTCCGTCTTTACATTACGTATTTCTGATTTTCAATGGCACTCTGCAGCATGGTTGGATGGGATGACGTTGGTGTGGTATTCATTGAATAATGAGACCCGCGTGAAGTAACTCAAAAGGATCCTTGTAATTTACCACAGCCTTGAAGCCACCATAACTAGTGAATTACCGGTACATTGGGATTTCAAATGAAAAGCAAAAAGGTAAGGAAAGAGCCAAGGACAAGCTAGTGGCGTTTACAGCGGTGGCAGACTGACACCTGTATAGATTTCCGCACGATTTTCTTCGAAGTCAACCAGACCTTGACCACCTACCTCAAAGATAAGCACAACAAGGGCCCTAAGGACGAGGCCGAGATTAGAATCGAGCATGTTCAGCACGACGGCGCGTTCAATGATAGCGTCTTCTCAGAGAAAGCCAGAAACAACATTAACAAAAATGCTCAAGACTGAAGTCCCTGGGTTCATCGAGAAGCCTTTTGATGTCACCATTTGAAAGGAGGGGAAAGGAACGGACGCCATAAACATGGGTCCCCAGTTTATGTCCCGCTTACTTGTCGCTCTATGCGATTTTAGGTATAGATAGACCATGAAAGAATTCCCAATTTCAGGCTGTCTTCGAATTGTAATACTAACGATGGTTTAAAAATTAGATGAAATAAAGAAAAACTAAGCTATATAAATAAAGGTTCATCTAAGATTAGACTTCTAACAGTCCTAACTTTAATACTCTTATTTAGGTAAATGAAACGCAAAGAGTAAACATAAGTTTATACTATAGTTATATCACTTTAGGTAAGCAATAGAAAAAAAAGAAATAAAAAGCCAATCAGCTAGCTGGACGCTTCCCTTAAATTTATAAGGAACAGCGTACGTGCACTGGAATAGGAGAATATCTCAGTTGTTCTAAGGTTGAAGGTGTGGTTATCATGAGGAAGAAAACTAGGAGCCGGAGGCGGACCAACCATGCCAAGAAGCTCTGACAATACCCCTGTCACCTCAACTCCATATCAAAATACACTATGAATATATCACCAGAGATATCAAGGGGTACTACTATTCCTTCAACAAACGGAGCTGCCTATGAGCAAGAACCTGCTTCCCAAGCGCAGAATGAGTGGCCACCATCTGTGCAGTCTGGTCCCAGAGACCAAAGTCAAAACTAGTCCCACTGTGAGTGTAGATAACCTCAGCCTCATAGAACTTGGGCTCCCGGCTCGCAAACGGGTCACGTCTGCCCGGATGAGAAGAGGGACCCCGGCCTTCCCTCACCGTCACATTGAAGAAGAAGGTCTTGACGGCTTTGGAGAATCAGCAACCGTGAAAAGACGGGGGAGTATTTGGAACTTACTGGCAGTGATCTGATCGAGCATTGTGTCATTGGTATAGTCAATGACGCAGAATACGTGTGACTGAGAGGTCTGTACAAGGCCGTTGAAGCCAGAACCCACAGCCTTCAAAAACGTTGAGGATCTGCGGGGAATTGGAAGTACCAAAGGCATCAAGTATGCTGTGCGTAACCGCAAGGTTGATCTTGTCTTCCCATGCACTAGTCTGGGACTTATGTGTCCCAGACCCGGATATTTGGTGCAGCCTACAGGAGAACATCAAGTTAGATTGGCGTATTCGTGACAAGATGTGCATCAGAACGTGATCTTACCATCGCTGTCGCTCTCGCTCGAACGTAAGTACCTTGGATCGGTAGGACATTCTCTTTAACTTTGAGTCCATAGAATCATCCTTTGGAATATCCCCGCGTTGCATCTTGTTCTGGAGCGCGTCTTCAACTCGGGTCAGCTCCCAAGCTAGCCAGGTCTCAATGCTCTTGATGCGGGCATCTAGCTCATCCTTCTTCTTGGTTGGTACGATGGGGATGTTTTGGACGTAAAGGATATTAGCAAGGTCTACATCAGTGGAACTTGAGTAGTCAAGTCCAGACATGGCATCTGACTCAGAACCGAACTGGGGATATCCTGGACTCATTTCGATAATATCAACGAGGAATTAAAAGACTTGGTGGATAGGTAAGATGAGGTAGTGTTGCGAAATTTGCTGGATGGACCTGTGCTATATATATTGAACCGCTCGAGCCCCAAGGTTCAACGCTCATTGACAAAGCGGTCTCGATTCTACCATCTTCCCCTCATGGCACCCAGACCCTCACGCTATACGACGCCAAGTCAACCATTAGTTCGATCCCGTGAGATCCAGATCGAAAAGGTTGACGCACTAGTGCCTGAAATAGAATCTGCTGCATGAACTAACTTTTAGAATATTTAAGCATTCGCTAGCCTAGAGCCTAGACTTTGAGATGAGAGGAGGCCTGCTTCATTAGACGTTGGATCCAACGAGTTCATGTAGTGTCAAAAGTATATTCATAGAGTGCTAGCCAAGGTATTCCCAACACGCAGCACCTTTCAAGAAACCTACCTTATTGGAAGCCAGCCTCACATTGCATAATATTTCAACGTTCGTTAACTTAGAGTCTAGACTCTGAGATGGACAAATAATGGCAGTGATCAGCGGAAGAGCCTAGATCCCGATCTATCTATGATAGCTTGAGAGACTAGCGCCCAGGACCAAATCCGTCGCAGCCTCTTATACACCGCCCCCTACCTCGGTCGCTGGGACCAGGCATGCGTTTCGATCCGGTGGCTCCCTAATCAAGCGTGGCGCAGGGGTGGCCAATGACTGGAAATAATGCAGTTGAAATAGATTCAAGCGGTCTACCAGAGTCGTTCAGCTGATGATGAGGACGCCACCCGCGAGGATGGCACGGCGCTGGACTGGCTAATACAACGTGGATATGAGTTCATGAACCACGCTCTTCTTAATTAAACAACATATCGAAAACTGGATAATTGATCGGCTGGCGAGGCCTTCATATATAATCTTTCCACAGGTCTTCTAAGAACAGAATTCTCTAGCCAACTAATCCAACACCATACACCCCATTCAAACGCTTCCCTCATACTTGTAAGGAAGAGCGTACGTGCACCGCGCATTGTCTCTGCACCATCCATGGAAGACGATAATATCGCCAGCCTCGTTGCTGGTCATACCTCCGGGAGCCTTCAGGCCAAAGTCAGGCGCCTCAATCAAAGACTCCTCTGCTCGCGTGTATGGGCCGGTCAGGCTCTTGGAGTAGGCATAGTTGACATCGTACTCGGGGTCTGTGAAGAGATGGGTGCTGAAGAAGAGGACGTAGACGCCGTTGTTGAGCTTGGCGATGTTGGGAGCCTCGACAAGAGGACCGTCCAGTTCGCCGATGCGGTCGAGGATTTGGGTGGGTTCACCGACGAGGGTCTTTGCGTCGTCCTGGATCTCTTGGATAAGGATGGGGGTACCGCCCTCATCACCGCTCGCGTCTCCCTCGTACTTGAAGATGACATAGTGCTTGCCAGAGTCGGGATCCGTGAAGCCAGAGGCGTCAATCACGCCGTGGTATCCGTCAGGAGCGCAGATCAACGGCTCCTCATCGTGCTCGTATGGGCCGACGGGGTCTTCTGAGCGGGCAACGCCAATACAAAACTGGCTATCACTCTGGCGTCTTCCAGAAAAGTAGATGATGTATTCCTTGTCGTTGAGGCGTCGAATATCAGGAGCCCAAAAGTTCTCTCCGTTCGTCCAGCCGTTTTCGGGAAGAAGATCGTAGTCCTTTACTGACCACTCTCCCTCGAGGAGATCGCTGGTTGTCGCGACCTGAAGATGTCTACCGTTGCCCTCGGTAGCAACGGCGACCCAAGAACCATCTTCAATCTGGATAATGGAGGGATCGGGGAAGTCGAGGTTGACGCTGGGCGCAAGATCGCCTTCATGCTCGACGGTCAACTTGAAGGGTGTTCGGGGGAGACAGGGTCCTCCAAATGCCGAATTCACGGCAGCACCAAGAAAAAGTCCAAAAGACTGCCCGAGACGCCATTTTCGTGGTTGATAGAAAATGAAACTGAAATGTTTGGAGTTAAAAGTCCCACAGAGTCCGGCATTCAGGATTATATACCATGAAATTCCCCCATAGCCTCATCCATATGCAATCCTACGTGGCTTAGCGCCCATAAACCAAGCCTGCAGTCAGCAAACAAGCGAGGTCTCTATTCGGATGCATCGTGCGCGGGGAGAATCTGATTGGATAAAACGCGATCAAAATTACCACTGACAGGGCTGAGCCGTGGATCCCATCATGTCATCTCACGGGCCAGCGTTTCAAGAGGGGGAGCATTGACATTGCGCATGCTTAAACAGGTTTTATCGTGCGCCTAAAAGGAGATTAAGGTCTCGGCGGCTTTGCCTAGTTGGTGGATCATTTAATTTGGGATCATGATCAGCGGCGGATGCCAGGGCCAAGATGGATTTGATTCGATCACTATTTCTGGACAGGCCAATCTGAGGTAAGAAAAAGATCGACAACTCCGCTGATCGGGATGTGGGCGCTCCATGGTTTGAGAAAGCTGGAAGGAAGGATTCTATTGCGGAATAACAACACTACGAATTCTTATCCGGTATGATCAAAACATTCCTCTCCTTGAACACTTTTCCAACCCAAGGTCCGTCATCCTGTATGAGTGTAGTAGCCTGTATATCTAACTGACACGTCAGCGATGGGCCCGGGAATAGCATGGTTGTATGCTGCCAGAGTCACTGGCTGTCTTGTCCGTTATCGGCATGTACGGAGGGTATTGTAAGGCAGCCACCTAGTCAGCTTATCTAGGATGAGTGATGCATAGCTTTTGCATTGGGATGAGGTTGAAATCGCCAGACGGACGCGTGGACATATTCTAGACTTCCCATAATTACCCTTACGGATTGTGGGGGACCCAAGCATCTTAATGGCCATTCGTCGGCGGAAATTTCTTTCAAGTAATGGCCTTATTGTCATGGAACGCACTCATGATGCGTCTTTGCTTACGGCATACCTGTGGTTGCAAAATTGACTGTGTTGTTCCGCCAAATCGCGATTGCAGAATAAATCTGAACAGTCTGGAGACAGAGCTAATTACCACTCAAGAACTTCTATAGCCGCTCCAAGTAAGGTCTACCTTAGTCTTTTCAGGCTTGCAAAGACAAACAATACTGTCGTGCACAGGCAAGGTAACTTTGGTATCGTACTTTGTCTCATCAATGTTACCCTGGACTGAAAGTGCCCCAGCCTGAGCCTGGGGTGGTTTCCAAGAGTGGAGGAGAATAAAACATACCTTGTTCTGTGGGCTGGAGATAGCCGAGATATGGGAAAATAATCCCTAACGTACACCAAGAGTCTCGATTATCAAAATCTTCCTTGATACCCCTTGCTGGGCATGTCGCTCCCCTATCAACTGGGGTTGGGGTTACAATAAGCATATTTGCTTTCATGCTTAGTCTCTGTGGCTGGCTAAAGTTGAACCATATAATTTCAGCTACATTCAATAACTGCGATATAAGCTTGCCAATAATTCAGCTTCTGTAGTTGTGGCTGACGGGCAGAATGGTCTAGACTTGGATGCGATCCCACAGATTTATGAACCTCGCCAATCAAACTAGTTCGGCTCGCTATCAAACAGCACAGCAAAGTTTGGTTCTCAGCTTTGTGTTTTTTTTAATCGTCTATATAAAGGGTCAAAACGGTCAGATGGTGTCGTCCTTGTTTTCTCTAACCTACTCCTTTCATCGCTCATCTTCTTTACCCCTGTCAACATGCCCGATGAACAGAACAACGGCCACCCCCTGCACCTACCCCAACAAATGCCTCGGCCAGAGAGAAAAATCGATGCGCCACAATCACAATTGAGTGGGATGACGCCTCACAGCTTCTTTTGCCTTGATGGCGGTGTTGATGAAAAGAGGGGGCATGCAAAAGGGCCAGGCTCTACGACTCTTCAGGCATTGGAACAAAACACGCCTGGATGAAGTATAAGCGGGAAAATAGAGTAAGGTAAACTTTAAGAATTTTCACACGATATAGATTTTATATAACAGACCATGTCCTCCTCTAGCCAGAAACCTAACACCAGCCTTATCTTATCAACCAGGATGTACCAGAATGCCTTGGCCTCCTACTCGAGCGATCGAGGGTTTGAGCCAATGGTGAACATGAAATCCAAGTCGCCCTCACCTCGAGTGATCGACACAGTCTCTCCAATGTGGAGGTTCCTGAGCAGCCCCTGAAGGATGTTGATGTTGCGCTCACTACGCAGTCTGTCATCGAGGACCCTCAGATCGGGTGAGCCGGTGCGGCCTGAAGACGAGCCGCCTGAGTTTGGAGATGAGCCGATGGAGGGTGAAAACGAGTTGGTTTCGTTCGAAAAACAAGCCACCCGAACCAAAAGATGAACTAGCTGGGATGGAAGATGAGCTGGCTTCGTTTGAAAACAAGCCAGTCGGGCTTGAAAGCCTGCTAGTCCGCCTCAAGGGCGTAGTAGGACGCGAATTCGACCCCTCGTCACACCACCTTTGTGCGTCCTGCCTGTCGAGGCAGCGTTGGACTGTTAAGGGCGAAGGGTGGTTAGCATCTCGTTTTCTCTCGCGCAGGCCTGCACTCCACAAATAGCTTACATTCAGCGTCCTCATAACCCCTAGTGCTGCGCAAGCAATTCTGCCAGCCCTGGATGGGCCCCGTCTGGTACCCGGCTCGGACGCCGTACCAGCGTCTGTCCGCAGGCTCATGTGCGAACCTGCGGCGCCTGTTGCCAGTAGCTCCTACACGCGGGGATCGGCGCTCCGCGGTCATGGTGATTCTCGGGCTAAGTTCGTGTGATGATGGTGCCCTGTGGCGATGACGAGGGTCGTAGGAAGCGAGGTGCGAGAGTGGATTGTTGGGAAGAGGAAAGAAGGACAAGTAAGTGTAAGGGAGGTTTTGGATGCACCGGTGAAAGGATGGCTCGGCTCGGGAAGAGATGGAGAGGATGATGGTTCAGTCAATGAAATATGGGCGACATGGCCGGTTTATATAGACGAGCCTGGTAGAGGGAATCAGCCGATACAATCTTGGCTCCAGTGACGAATTTTGTCTCGACCCATCTTTCCCTGTCCTGGAAGGGGGCGATCTGCGTTTCAGGCGTCGCAGGATCAGCACTAACTAGTATGTTATTGATCAACAATCATGTTGACGGACCAATGATGCCTCGTCAAATTCTAGACAACATTCCGAAACAGTGCGAATATCATGAAAACCAACCCCAAGTCTACAGTGCTGACGGCAGTGCCCTCCTTAACCTTGCAGAGTTTGGAAACCACCACACAGTGTTTCGCGGCGGCCCCTTACTGTACGCGCGAGTTGTCATAGCAGGGCCCAGCCCTTCACTAATGTACTGTAGCCTCGTCAATTCTTCACTTGAGTTTGTACGATAAGAGCGGCCAATTCTTCCTTTGCGTTTGTATGACGACAGTGGTCAATTCTTCATATTCGAGTTGTACGATAACAGCGCTCCATCCGAGTCGTCTTGATGCCAGCTCCTCATCTAACTCTAGCCCAGTGAACTCTTCATTTGAGAACGATACAAACTCTTCTTGATTATAAGCTGTAATGATGTCAAAGACGAGCAGCCACAATAGCAAAAAAAACACAGCTATTAATAAATGACGACATTAAAACCCAATATCGTAAACACCGCAGCCCAATATACCAACTCTTCATCTGAGTGGTTACAGCGCCAAACTCTTCATTTGAGTGAAGCAGTGTACTTTATCAATAAGGTCTCTTTTCAAATTATCTAGATAAACAACGAAAATCAATTGCGTAAATAAACCATGTTATCTACATCCCATCCTTCTCTCAAAAGCTTCTCACTTTCTTGACGCCTCCCACTTGGCAAGTCAAGGCAAAGCACAGTTACCAAACTATCACACATGGTTCTTTGGTTCTGGGGTCCAGTAGTCGAGCAAACCCATCTGCCGCTTGGGTGCTTTCACAGAAATGCAATCCTCCTCGGCATGGTCATCTGACTGTGTTTGGGGCTGGGGCGTGTCTCGTGTGTCTTCCTTGCGTGCGGATCCTTTCTTCTGGCCAAGATCTGCGTTCGGTTGGGTCCGTCGTGGCCGGAGCACTCGCTGTTCCCGCTGTGGCACATGGGACGCAGATGAGGTAGGCGTAGGCAAACTCGCTCCATCTTCATCACCAGCTGTCACCCTGAATTTTGGGCAGGGAGACGAGGCAGTTGTTGGCGTCCATGTTGGGCTTGAGATGTCCGTCTCGGGGGTTGTCCTTGAGCTTCTAGCTCGCGGAGAGCCGTCTGTGGTAGAGGCGAAGGATGTGCTGGGCGAAATCTCTTCAGTGGAGGTCTGTGTGTGGCGAGGAGTCTCGGGCGTAATGGCCGCTGCCTCAACCCTCGAGAAGGAGCTGTGAGTCACTCTAGTGCTTGATCGTGTTTGTCTAGCATTCTCGAGTGCCTCTGCAGGAGAAGAGCCAAGAGCAGCGTCCCCAGAGAGCAGCGAACCTGAGCGGTTACCCAGTTGCGTAGTGACTTCAATCGCGCTATCAGACATCTCTGGGTGCTGTACCGTTGGGGAAGGGGTACGAAAAGTTGCCTCCGCCAAGGCCGGAGAGTATCTGCATCCGCAATCTGGAATCGGCGCCTGTCGCCCTGGTCGTACTCTCTTCACTTCGGCGAGTCCTGAACTGTGTTCATCCTGCTCAGCTGGACGCTTCGCAGGGGTTACACATATAGCTCTGAAAAGTGGAAGGTCGGTGAAGTTCAAAGGTGAGTTGACGGTATTCCTGCTATCGACTTGAGTGGCAGAATCGGAAGCAGGGCGATGCGGAGGGTCCGACATAGAGCCAGCGGTCGGCGAAGTGTCGAGAGGATTCTCGGAGCCCAAGTCAGATTCAGAAGAGTCAGTGGTCAAATCGATGGCGGATTCAAGAGTAGAGCCAGCAGTCAGGTCGACATTTTTGTTCGAGACCAGGGTCGGTAATCAAATCCATGTCGGATCCAGGAGTAGAGCCAGCAGTCGAATCAATATCGGATTCGGGAGTTGAACGAGTAGTTGAATTAGCGTTGAAATCAGGAGTAGAGTCGGCAGTTGAATCAATATCAGATTCAGGCGTAGAACAGGTAGTTAAATCAATGGCAGATTCGGGAACAGAACCAAGGTCAGGAACAAAAACCACGGTCAGGAACAGAACCAAGATCGGCGCGGGAAAAAGACCAAGAGTTGGATTGCGATTGCAATTCTGCGCGTTGCGCCTTCAAAGCAATCTGGGCAACTGTCTGATCGAGAATTTCCCTAGATGAGCGGCGGGTACTGGATGAGCGAGGCAAATTTCCCAGGCACTCGACAAGACTGGCCCGGGAGCCTAAGCTAGTCTCAGAAGGCGATGGAGAAGGGTCTCGCTGGAGAGGTGCTCCAGGAGCTCAGTTGAATAGCGGGATCGTATTCCCAGAGGGATAAGGCGCTGGGGGGAGGGATAGGCCAGCAGTGGAAAACTCCATAGGATTGTTGAAACTTTCATCCGGAGAAGACGTTGGGTGCCAGGGAGAGGCAGTGTTGTATCGCACTGGTTCATCAATGAGGGGTTCATCGAGGGGTTCACTGAAGAAATCTGCTTCCTCATCCAGGCCTGCAAAGTGGTATGAAAATGCATCAACAGGCAAGCTCGCAGGGGCAGCGTTAGGATATCCTCCTATGAAGTCGTCAGCATGGCCCTTCGCATGGCTAGCATTAAGAATCATACCTTGAAAGGCACCGCCTTCGACGCTGCTGGCTGCTGGTATATCCCAACGCTTGCGCCAGGTTTCACTTAATGTATCTAAAGTATATCCCCTATCTGATCCACTGGGCCATACAGGGGTTCGACTAGCTAGCAGGGTTAGCTATGCACTCATGTTTCAGTTTATGCACTCGTGTTTCAGTTTTGACTCCCTCCTCTGCCCCCAACACGCAGGTGCTACCAAGGCAGGGCACGTACCGGCTCGCGAATCTTGATGTTAACAGTGCGTGGTTGCTCATGTCTCCCTACCCGACAAGCTACAGCGATGGCCAACATATTTTATTTGCTATGCATGAGACGGGGCAATTGAAGGTTACATCAGTGGCAGTCTGATAGTCAATTAGATTAAAAAAAAGAATACACCTCTGCTTCTTTACATCTGGTATCAAGTAAGTTAGTGACCTTGCATGCGGGACAGATGGACGCCGGTGTTCGTTGCCACGTAGGAAGTGTTGTCTGTCTCTGCAAAGGTTATTTGCAAAAGTTTGTTCAAGTCAACGACCACTTGCCCATGTGTCCCACCCGGGTACCTGCAGTAGTACATATTCTGTCTGATACAACCCCTGTCAGTTTGGCCGGTACCTCTTTTTCGCCAAGACAACTAAATTTCAAAAAGGTCACAGATTCTCAAATAAAAATATAATAAATCTATTAAAAAAAAAGACAATAATCTTAGCTAGAGTATTCTCTATTTGGAAAAACTTTTTATTTTTCTTATCTTTATTGTTCAGTATTAGAGGAAACAAACAAAGGATCAATACGGCCATGCCATGCACAAACACGTCCCCACTCTTGATGCAAGCGCCGATAAACCCCTGCACCTGAAACCCCCTTGCGTCAGCAACACGAAGGCTGATGCAGATCTGAATCAATTGGAACCACTCAGATGCATTCCTTGCCACCTTCGGAAAAGGGTGGCTGGGCCCTTACCGCGATATCCCGCATTTGGATTCAAGACTCCAGGGTCCTAAAAACCAAAAGAGAGAAAAAAAAAAGCTTTCGTCCGAATTTTCTGATTGGGTGACATTTTTTCTTCTAAACATCCTTATGGTTATATTTTTTTGATGGGACGGCGATTTTTCTCCCTCCTTCTTGTTTATTCTGTTACTGATTGCAACCCATCCTTTGCCTATTAAGCTGCTCTTCTGGACCTTCGACTTCACCCAGTTCATCATCACCTCAGTCTGTCTTCCAACACCGCCTGCATCAGCCGAGATCTGGTGGCCTTTCCTCATCGACTGGACTTTACTTTCTGTTGAGCTATAGCGCTCTGTACGACACTTTCTTCTTCTTCTTCTTTTTGACTCTGTTTATCAGTCCCACGAGACAGAGCATGTTCGCTCAGGCTGGGAGCGCGTTTGCCGTGACAGTTTCCCAAGCACGCATTCTCTTCCGTTGGTAAGAACCATTTGAGGGTCTTTGTTCAGGCTTGTTCTTCCCTTTGGTTGTTTCTTGATAACTAACATCTCTACGCCTGTTGATTTTTAGTCTCAACACTCGCCCTCCTCCATACCGACTCACTTGACGCCACATTCCTCACTACGGCATCCCTCGCCTACCCATCCTACCACCTGCCTGCTTTTATGGGGGGTGCACAGCCCTCCTCATCTTGACATGGTAAGCTTTTGATCAGTCTCCTGCACCTTAGTCTTACTACCAATGCCTGGATGCATGCAATAGGCCGCGTAGCTCTGTCCACCAATCTACTGCTCAGGCCATCACTGCTGACGCCCATTGCCAATACAGCTACACACAAAGAGTTTTGCCTACGCAAAACTCGCCGACCTTGAGTTTTCCGGCCAACTCAGAGAGAGCCTAGAGAATCACGATGGTCCTCACCAGATCGATGGCCCGCACCAGATCCATGGCCCGCACCAGATCCATGGTCCAGGACAACAGCCCTAATGAAAGTCCTGGCGACGATAACAACGATGACAACACAGAGGACGAGTCTGACCTGGACTCATCGGATGACGACTCGGACGACAACGGCAACCCAGACGACAACCATGACCTGGACGACCCGGACGACTCGGACTTCGTGTACTCCTCAGGCTCAGAGTTAGACTCAGACTCAGACTCAGACTCAGACTCGGACTCGGACTCGGACGAAGAAGAACAAGAAGACGACGACCACCTAAACGACAATGATTCTGGTGTTGACAATGGTCTTCAACAACAATTGTTTGACGAAACCGAGCTCCCAGCCTCTGCGTCAAGAGGTTCCATGTTCTCGATAACCAAACAATTTCGAGTTTGGAGTATCAACCTCAAAATGTCAGATAAGAGATTCAGGGCCCTGAAAAAGAATCTTACGGCACGCCGCAAAGATCCTGAGGAGATGGGTCCTCTTCCCGACGTGATTGCGGTCCAGGATCCCCACAAGGTGCAAGTGTTCAGAAGACTCCCCGGCTACAAGGCTTCCTATAAATCCAAAGGGACCTTCACCGAAGAAGACGCCCCTACCAGACGGCCCAAAAAAGCTCATGGCAAACCTGCACAAGATGCTGCCCCATCGACCACGGAGATCAACACCACCCCGACCGGAGATGTTGGCCAGGAACGAGAGAAGCCCGAGTTGCACAAGATCTTCTTTTATGTTCACAAATCAATCCCAACGACCTCCTGGAAGGTGGAGGAGCCCGACGACGGACCCAACAAGGGCTTGCTTGCAACCCTCCAGTTGACAACAATCTCCGGTCTGTTTCGGGTCCACAACGTTTACAACCATCTCTACAAGTTGGACATTGGCGAACTGGCAGCCGTGGTTGGAGGGGATGGTGACCGTATGCTGGTCGGAGATTTCAATTTCCACCATCCCGATTGGAGCGGCCATAGCAGAGGGCAAACACCGGCTAGCAATCAGTTTGCTTGTTCTATGAAGGGTGCGAATATGGAACTTGTCACCAAACGCGGCGACATCACCTACTCCAACTCGAGGGATACGTCCAAGAGGAGTTCGACCCTGGATCTCACGTTTGTGAGTGAAAGAATCAGACCCACCGTGGTATCCTGCAAGCCAATTGAACCTCCAGGTTTCGAGACCGACCATCGTATCATCGATACCCTGATAGAGCTGCACATATGTCGAGAGAACAAAGTCCGGTACTGTTGGAACAAGATTACTCCGGAGCGTTTCCAGAAAGACCTCGTCCCTGACCTTCCACCAAAAGACCATCCTGTTGCAACAATAGAGGATATCAACGACTGCTTCTCAAAATGCGGCCAGGCCTTGCAAAAAACGATGGAGAAGTGCGTTTCACCGCAGCAGTGTGGCCCTCGACGAAAACCACCCACGGACCTGGACAAGATTCATCGTGAGATAGCCAGTCTGGAGAAACTCAAGAAAAGCCTCCAGACGCCGGAGCAAGAAGCCTCTGCTTTACACACAGACCTGGACGAGATTCAGCGCACCATAGCTAGGCTGGAGCATGTCGAGAGAAACCCCCAGACGCCGGAGCAAGAAGCTTCTGCTTTACGCCAAGAGCAGATCCAGCGACGTATCGACAAACTGGAACGGATGAGCTGGAAGCTTTTTGCTGAGAGGCAGTCCCAGACTCCGCGGAAGGCGCACTCTCTGGCCAAGCTGGCGAGCAAGTTGAACCAACCACAAGAGGCATGCCATGTGCCACCATTGTTGCACGAGGGCAAATACTGGCATACCGACGAGGAGAAGACCGAAGTCCTTATGAGGGTCCTCTTCCGAGACAACAACGACAGCAGGTCCAAGGTTGTACCTGACCATCCCCGGCCAAGGCCAAATTATGGAAGGCCAAAACGCATCATCTCCCAGGACTTGGATGACCAAGAATTGCGCCAGCTCATCGAACGTCTGCCCCGAAGAAAGGCCTGTGGACCTGACGACATCCCCAACGAAGCCATTCAATTGGGCGGCGATCCCCTCCGGTACCATCTGCTCCGATGCTTCCGGGCCTGCCTCAAGCTGGGCTACCATCCGGCCATGTTCAAAGACTCGATCCTGATCATGGCACGGAAATCCGGCAAAGCACCTGATCTCCCCAAAAGCTGGCGGCCCATTGCGTTGCTGTCATGCATGGGCAAGCTGCTGGAGAAGATAGTGGCACTGAGGATAGTTGCCTCTCTCAGGGATCGCCCGATATCAAGTTTGAAAACCCAGTTTGGTGGCAGATCTACGACGGAAGCGCTACAGTTCTTGCTGGACAAGATCTATACCGCTTGGTCCGACTCTGATATTAAAGTTGTCACGTTACTCGTCCTAGACATGAGCGGTGCGTATGACAATATTATCAGGGCAGAAATGCTTCAGAGGCTGGTCGACGAAAGCATGCCAGACTGGATCATCCGCTTCAACAGATCGTTTCTCTCCCACCGCACCGCCTGCTTTCACATGCCTGGCTACAAGTCTGGCAGATTCGGCCTACGGACGGGTATTCCCCAGGGCTCACCGCTCTCGCCTATTCTGTTCCTCATCTTTGCGTCCCCTCTTCTGAGCGTGAGTACGAATAATGACTACGGCGTCAGAATCTACAGCTTTGCTTTCGTCGACGACACCTACTTGATCGCTGTATCCAAAAGTTACGAGCGCAACTGCAAGGCTCTGGCAACCATGCACCAGAGTCTCCAGGATGCCGCGAGGCCTCTCGGTATCAGGTTTGGACCTGAAAAGTACGATCTGATGCATTTCAAACAACCGAGAAGAGAGCATGGTGGGGACAGAGGCGTCATTCCTGAAATTGATGGATTTACAGAGGCACCCAAACCTAAGCTGACGGTCCTCGGCGTTGTTGTTGATTTCCAGTTGACCTGGACGGAGCACATAGCCAAGATTACCAACAGCGTCGATCGAGCCTTGGGGTATTTGTGTCAGATCTCTGGAAGCACTTGGGGTCCCAGCTTGGAACGAATGCGCCAGTTTTACCTGACCAAGATCCGGTCCATTATTACTTATGCTTGCGGGGCTTGGTTCATCAAGGGACGCCGAGACAAGGAACGCCGAGACGAGGCACCCCTTCGCTGGTGCTTGAAGAAGCCACAGCTCAAAAAGCTCGAGTCTTTGCAACACAAGTGTCTCCGAATGATCTCGGGCTGCTTCTCCATGACAAAAGGCCTGGTGCTTGAGAAGGAGCTGCACATCGAGAACATATGGACCGTGTTGCAAGCGCAGTCAAGTATCCAGCGAGCAAAGGTTTTCTCCAGAGGCTGGGCAAGGGGACACGACAATTCCAAGGGGAAGCCGGAAAAAAAGAAAGTGAACCCATACCTGCTGCTGGATTGGAATGCCGAGCAGTTGTTCGACGGCGCCAGGCAAAAATTTGTGGGAGCTTGCGAGACCAACGGTGACCCAGAAGGAGTCAAACGCTGGGACAACGAAAAGACACGCAACAAATGCGTTGCACGTTGGATCAAGAATATGGTGGCAACCGAGGACTGCAAACAACTATGGGCTAACCACGTTCGTAAGATGGAGGAAAAGAAAAGAGACCGGGGCCAGACTTGGAGCCTGCCAGCCGCCCTGAGCGAACCATGGGGCAAGGAGAGCTTCAAGTACTACCGTGGCTTGCTCCGACCGCAAAGCAGCATGCTGCTTCATTGCAGAACCGAGATCATCAGCCTCAACTTGTACCTCAACAAGATCAAAGTAAGTCTGCCCCCTCCTAGCTCTCCATGACTGGATGCTGACCCGACCTGACCTTGCAGCCCCATAAGTACGACTCCCCCCTTTGCCCGTGCGGGACCGGTCCGCACACACCATTTCACCTGTTTGTCCACTGCAGCGAACTCCGAGAGCCAAGGCGATTGTTGCAGAGTGCCGCCGGTACCACCAGCTACGCCGCGCTACTCACCCATGAAGCAGACATCGCGGCCGAATGGGCCATCAGTTACTTCGGCATCGAACAGTTCGACGATGTCAGGCAACGTGCTTCTCGATTCCCCCCTAGCCTGGACACTGCCTCACAACCTTGCGACTTTGACCTGGCTTCCATTGCCACGCAGTTCTCCCCTGGAGGGAGAACTGCACAGGCTCCTCTTCATCAAAGGCCAGCCAGGTCCGCCCCTCGAGAGACAGCGACCCCGACCTCGCACCGAGCACTCCCATTCTCCCCTACACAAGCCCTTCCACTTCGTGGGTCAGCCAGCGCTACTCCTAGGGGTACAACGCTTCGAACCTCTCATGGAACACCGGCATTGTCCCCCGGAGGGAGAATTACACAGGCCCCCCGATGATGCCCCGGGCCTCGCATTCGCATATACCATTCCAATTCTCCGGCAGTGAGGGAACTCCGCAAGCTTCTCCAGCAAGGACTATTCCTAGAGGGAAAAATGTCCCGGACCCCTCACGAAGCACTTGCACTCTCCTCTAGAGGAAGAACTGCCCAAGCCCCTCCTCGTCAAGGGTCAGTCAGGACTGCTCCTAGGGATACAGCGACCCCTACCTTGCCTAGTCCATTCGTATTTTTCCGGCAGTGAGGAAGTTACGCAACCCTCCCGAAGAACGACTAGATCCTCCCCTACCCGGCCACCGCCTCATTCGAGGAATCAGACTTCTCCTGGAGAGAGTGTGGCCCAACCCTCTCATGGAACAATCTCATTCTTCCCTGGGAGGGCTACATAAACCTCCCCTAAAGCGACCAGGTTCTCCCCTAGAGGGAGAGCTACCCATCCACCGCCTCATTCGAGGGCTCAAACTTCTCCTAGAGAGAATATGGCCCAACCCTCTGACGGAACAACCTCACTCCTCCTTCAGGGACCTACACATACCTCCCATAGAACAACTAGGCCCTCTCCTACCCAATCACCACCTCAGCGGAGGGCCTAGATTTCTTTTTGGAGATAATATGACCCGACCCTCTTATGGAATAACCTCTTTCTTCCCTGGAGGAAGAACGATTCCCCCTTGAGGGAATATTCCTGGCCACCCTTGAAGGGAGATATACCGGATTCGCTTCTCGGGTAGATCCCTAGCTTTCCCCTGGAGGGTTAGCTATTTGATTACCCACTTCCAGCGGAAGTGGGCATTTTTCTCCGTGTTCAAAGTTGATGTGTACGCCAATTGTGAGTAGCCCCCCGCCCCTTTTTCTTTCTGTTTTTCTGTTCTTTTTGCAACCTGCAGTAAGCGTGCTAATTCACCCTATAAAGTAGTTTGGCAACCTGCTGAAATTCTGCATCCAAGCTGCCTCAACTAACGTACAACTCCCGTAAGCCCCATCCCTTCGATCCGTGGAACAAGCCGCTCACTGTGTAGGACAGGTTGACTCATCCCATCAGCCACAACCCAAACTTTCCACCTGTAAGCCCCATCCCTTCGATATCCGCCCAGTGTGCGGGACAGGTTGACTCACTCTAGCAGTCATGACCGAAACCTTCCTCCTCCCGTAAGCCTCGTCCCTCCGATAACCGCAAAACAAGTCGCTCACTGTGCAGGACAGGCTGAGTCACTCGTGTGACTCAACTTCTTGAAAACCTTAACCGCCCTCCTCGTAAGTTCCACTCCTTGATCACATGCAAAACAAGTCACTCAGGACGTGGTCAGGTTGACTCATGCCAGAAAGAAGCTCCGGAAACGTGTCCTCCACGACTCATCTTGTATGAAACCCTATCATTTTTGTAACCAGTAATTTGGAATCATTTTACTGAATGATTTAGCCACAGCAGTCTTCCCGATTTCATCCGTGGTCAGTAAGTTTTTCTTAATGGGACATTCTTGAGCTATATCTGATAAATTCTAGGCGGGCTTCCTTCCGTCGCCTCGCCTCTCGCAGCTGCTCGAGCAGCTCGAGCAGGCTTTGGACCCAGACTTCGTTGTAAGTAGCCCTTACTAATCCAAGTCATCTTGCTTATGGGTCGATGTAGGTTTCTCATGGCGCCGGCAAAGTCGACTGCATCTGGCTCTGTGTCGATGAGGCTCTCGAGCTGGCCTAGCTCATCGCGTCGTACGAAGCGCTTAACTCTCTGGGGTACCATAAGGCGACCTGCTGCTGCGAGGAATGCCTCGGCGCCGAGGATGGCCAAGTGTATGTTCTAAATATTATTTTGTTTATATTATTACTGATTCTCTTTTTAGTGATGTAGTCGCTTGGATCGAAGACTTGATCGTTGGCTGGCGTTGTTGTATTGATATCCTGAAACAAGCTCAAGTCGATGTTATCTAGAATATGCTCTTCTTCT